>WNWK01048181.1:7500-13650 GCA_009830355.1 Cherax destructor
CTTTCTACAATTGCTTTTGCATCAGCGAGAGATGCTATAACTCATTCAAGTAGTCTTTCTTCAACAAAGCGTCCCCTGGAGAGGAACTACTACTTGAACTAGCAACATTGCAAGGATAGACTCAGTACTCAAGGCGGTCCGGGATACCTCCGGCACCCTAGGCATCTGAACGCTATCTTGCATGCAAGATATTGTAGGGGCTGAATTCCAGACAGGAGTGACAGCAATACTAGTGCCTCACCGCTCGGCTACGTTAATAGGTAATGCACAAAGCTATCAGGACTGAATTTGAACTTCACATTCCGCAGCACTGTTATAACTCTCTGATACAAGTTGTGAGAACAAACACATTGCTCAAGAGCTAGATACTGTCTTTCAGTCGGTAAGGAACTATCAAGAATTTCAGCAGGAACTTTTTGAACATTAGGGAACTGAATGCCGTTATTAGCTACACTACTGTGAGGTGAGTGAGACTTGCAATGAAAATAGCACAAAAACTAATTCAGGTTAAAATGAGAATGGAAAAATATTCACAGTACACAATTAGTTAAAATGGAAATAAAAGGAATCATTGAATTAGGTGCAAAAAGGATTAACACATCTAATGTACACTGTATAAGAAGTGACAGCTCACTCACTGAATTTTTTACTGTATAAAATGGAGGAATTACTTGAAAAATTGCAATGAAAGGCAATATGACTACTGTATGGATTAATTGTAAAAGTGAGCTCTCTCTACTTTGGAATTCAAACAAAATTACTAGATGAGAAATAATAAAGCAATGCAAAGTGGAAATACAATCAATAAATTGTATGCAACTGGAAAAATACTGAAAAAACAAATTTTCTTAAAAGAAAATGACACTAGAATTTAATATGCATTGCTGGCAGAATGAATTAACTAGAATGATGAAGGATTTCGTTGAATTATTTGCACTTGTCAGGATAACACTGAGTAAAATGGAATAAAGTACACAATACTGTAATTCAAAAATTGTATGTTCAACTGGAAAATAGTGTTAAAGTGTAATCAATGTTTGGTTTAGTATAAACAATTTACTGTATCAATTAAAAAGCAATGTTGCACTGGACACAAGGAGAATGAACACTTTAACTCTTAGTTCAATGAAAGAAAACTAAATGAAAATGAGTATAATGAATATTACTTTACTTTAAATATGAAGATTAAGAGTGAATTTGTTCAAGGAATTATTGGAAACAGGAACAAAAATTTTCACAATATACAAAACTCAGAAGGATAACACTTACTGATTGCAAAACACAAACATCAAAGGGATTATGCACAGGGATAATCAAATGATAAATATGTTGGCAGGTATGGCAAATAAATATGTCTTGACACAGATATAGCAATTCTGTTGAGAGGTAAAACAGGTGAGACACTGGATATAAAACTGATAATGGAGCACAATGAATGGTACACAGGAAAATGAAATATGCAACTAGGAACACTGGGGCATAAGCATTGAAATAATATATAACACAGCACAGAAATAATAAGCAACAAATTAAATACTGCAATGAAAAACTGGAAAAAAAAAATTATTATACTGAACTCAAGTCACAAAGAAATTGGTACACAAAAGTACTTACTGCAGGTTTAGAAAATTACACAAGAGCATATAGATATAAAATGACACGAAATGCATTGAATACTGGTTATATATATGTATATATATATATATATATATATATATATATATATATATATATATATATATATATATATATATATATATATATATATATATATATATATATGCAAAAGATCACAGTAAACAGGTGATATCAAAATATGCAAGACAACCACTATGAAAAATAGAAGAATTCCAAGCGCTTTCGTGACTACTCACATTATCAAGGAACTATAAAGGAAACATGACAAGAAGGCTTATATAAGGGCAAGACTACACCTCACAGTCACATCACACTAACAAAGACAACACTCACAGTAGAGTAACATCGCACGACTCTGTGAAGAGGAACATAAGAAAGGACCTGAAACTCTTCCCAAGAATTAAGATTAGTCCAATTTATCATTAAATTCTTCCCAAATTTTATTAATTATAAATGAATCCAATTTATATAAACCAAAAGAAATATTCATAATATTTTCAAAACTACTTTTTATGAAACATGATTCTATTATATTCCTCTCAACCATGGACTTGCTTGATACAACCTTCTCAGCATTTTGAAAATCAATTGGATGGTTAAAGTCTCTCACATGAATAAATAGAGCATTAGAATCTTGTCCAGTTCTAATGCTATATTTATGTTGTTTTAATCTTAGTTCAAGACTTTTACCAGTTTGACCGTAATAAATTTTATCGTAAATTTTACAGGAATCTTATAGACACATCCGTCAGCATTTTGGGGGAATTTTTATCAAAAGTCTTTTTACTGTATCAAGATTTTTAAATACCACTTTGATATTAAAATTCTTAAGAAAGGAAGGCATATCAACCAAGTTTTCATGGTAAGGAGAACCAACATATTTTTGGTTGAATAAGGTTGGTTGTCCCTTTGGATTATAAAAGTATTTCTAGCTATTTTAAAAGATTTATCAGTTATGTTTCTTGGATATTTTAAATCATTAGCTATTTCATAAATTTTAGAGATTTCTTCATCTATGAACTCTGGACTACAAATACGTAAAGCTCTCAAAAACATAGAAGAGAAACCGACACTTTAACTCTATCTTGATGTGAAGAGTAATAGTGTACATAGGAACAATTATTTGTAGGTTTTCTGTAAATTTTAAATTTAAAGTCAATGTTACCCTTAATAATAAAAACATCTAGGAAGGGCAATGAGTTATTTACTTCAAATTCAACAGTAAAATTTATAGAATGAGCTAAGCTATTTAATTTAACAAGGAAATGGTTTATGTCTACATTCTTAGGCATAAGGCACAAAATATCATCAACATATCTATACCACTTAGCTCTATTGGGAAGGATTGTGTTAAGCAATCTTGTTTCGAAAATTCCATATATAAATTACTAAGAACAGTGAAAGAGGATTTCCATTGCCATACCAAACTTCTGAGTGTAAAACTCATCATTAAATACAAATTTTGCATCAACAATACAAAGTTTAATAAGTTTAATGATAGTAGGAACTGGCAATGGTAAATCGTAATTAACCAGTTCTTCAGATAAGAACTTTAGTAAATCATCAACTGGAACTTTTGTAAACAAGGAGGTAACTTCAAAACTAACCATATTGAAATCATTTAAATCAGTCAAGGTGCTTAATTTATCAACTAAATCTAAGTTGTTTTTAACATTAAAATTATTTTTTCATAGTGGTTGTCTTGCATATATATATATATATATATATATATATATATATATATATATATTATCCTAGGTAGTAGGTTGGTAGATAGCAACCCGCCCAGGAGGTACTACCGTCCTGCCAAGTGAGTGTAAAACGAAAGCCTGTAATTGTTTACATGATGGTAGGATTGCTGGTGTCTTTTTTTTGTCTCATAAACATGCAAGATTTCAGGTACATCTTGCTACTTCTACTTACACTTAGGTCACACTACACATTCATGTACAAGCATATATATACACACCCTCTGGGTTTTCTTCTATTTTCTTACTAGTTCTTGTTCTTATTTCCTCTTATCTCCATGGGGAAGTGGAACAGAATTCTTCCTCCGTAAGCCATGCGTGTCAAGAGGCGCCTAAATGCCTGGAGCAAGGGGCTAGTAACCCCTTCTCCTGAATAACTTACTAAATGTAAAAGGAAAAGCTTTCGTTTTTCCTTTTGGGCCACCCTGCCTCGGTGGGAAACGGCTGACGTGTTGAAAGAAAGAAAGAGATAAATATATATATATATATATATATATATATATATATATATATATATATATATATATATATATATATATATATATATATATATATATATGCAAAAACATCACAGTAAACAGGTGATATTAAAATATGCAAGACAACCACTATGAAAAAAATGAGGAATTTAAGGCTTTGACTACTCACATTATCAAGGAACTATAAAGGAAACATGACAAGCAGTCTTATAAAGGGAAGACTACACTCACAGTCACATCATATAACAAAGACCACACTTCACAGTAGCATAACATCGTATATATATAATATATATATATATATATATATATATATATATATATATATATATATATATATATATATATATATATATATATATATATATATATATATATATATATATATATATATATATTTTGGAGTTGAGCAAGTAAATTTATGGGGATTCAGGAAACCGGCAGGCCGGACTTGGTTCGGAGATGGGAAGTACAGGGGCCCTGAATGAGGGGTGTAAATGTTAGTTTTATAACTGTATGTAAAGCACCTTCTGGCAAGACAGTGATGGAGGAATGATGAAAGTTTTTTTTTTCGGGCCACCCTGCCGTGGGAATCCGATGTGTTAATAAAATAAATAAATATATGCAGAAAACCCACTTGAAAAATAGTGAATTTCCAAGAGCTTTCTTGATTTCTCACATTATAGGAAGTGTAAGAATAATAGAACATCAGAAGGTATGAAGGGTTTGGGAATGTGACCTAATATGACCTACATCTGACCCAGTATGCTGAGCGTGGGAGTGTAGGAAGGTTTGGTCAGGTCACGTGTCAAGTACAATTTATGAGTGACATGTCAGACATATCATAAATTCCTCACAAGTTCAATTAATTATAAATTAATCTATTTTTATAACACTGAACTTATATTCACATTAAAATCAATGTTGTTTTTGCTGAAAATTTATTTGAATATATTTCTCTTAACCATAGACCTGCTTGCTACAACTTTGTTGGGCTTTTGAAAATAAATTCCATGGTTAAAATGTCTCTCACGAATAAACAGAACATTGGACACTTGTTCACTTTTAATTCTATTTTTATGTAGTTGTAATCTAAGTTCAAAACTTTTTTTCAGTTTGGCCGTAATAAACTTTATTACATTTTTTTTACAAAGAATCTTAGACAGCCCTCAACATTTTGGGGGGAATTTTTAATCAAATGTTTATTTTCACTTAATATAAATTTTTAACAACTTCATTTCAAAATTCTAAAGAAGGTATTATCAATGTTGTTTTGGTAAGGGAGAACCAACATATTTTTAGTTTGCCTTTTTCGAATTGTAAAATGTTTGTTTTTTTAAAAGATCAATTACGTTTTTAGGTATTTTAAATATTCGCTATTTCAAATCTTAAAATTTTTTTTTCTCTATGAACTCTTGGCTGCAAATACAAAGAGTTCTCAAAAATAAGGGAAAATTTTAAACACACTTGTGCCTTTCAAAGTGTTGCAGCCTACTGAGGCTGAACCTGCTGGGCTGCCTTTTTGCAAATTCACTACGTCGTTCTTCATAGTTTGGAATCAGATTTCACCCTAGGATATCAGCCTCATCCTTGGGATCCAACACTCACCCATTCATTCTCAGTCCTCATTACCATCATGGTGCCTAGAGACCATCATCATTTGTTTTTTTCCCAAAATAAAAATAAAAAAGCCATCATTTTTCCCCGTTGCATGGAATTGATGCAACTTAGAACATGGCATTTCCTATCTTGGATAAGTAATTGTCAGAGCAGCCCACAATGGCATGGTATTCTGGGGGGAGGTGAAGATCATTGAAGTAAAAATTTACTAAGAATGGACTCAGCACACGTCCTGGAACACCCAGACTGAGTGTCTTGTTGACTCTTGTAATCACTGAGCAGGCAGAGTGCAGAGCCAGAGACTCCTAGGGTTTCTAGTTTGTCCAAGAGTCCCGGTGCCATACTCAGTTGAAAGCTCACTACACAGCTGCTCTTGCATTCACCCAGTGACTGATGCCCATACTGGAGAGGTTTAATAGCAGATAACTTTTCTGAAGCCATATTGACGGTCACAATGAAGAGAAGAAAAAGCTGTTATCTGCCGTGAGAGCTCAACTTGCCAAGTCATCATGACTGACACTAGTTTGCAGATGATTTCAGCTCTGCTCTTTTGAACCGGGGGACATTTGCATTTTTCACTGTGTTAAGCAGTGCTGGTAGATGCGAGTTAGAGGAACGCTAACTGGTTGCACATCTACTCTTTTGGGTCACCTTATCTGGGCCCA
>WNWK01048182.1:0-13650 GCA_009830355.1 Cherax destructor
TTTTGTCACAACTGGCTCCCTCACCATGCCTCACAACACTATGTATGCCACTTGATTCTTAAATTTGTAAAACCAGCCTCTGCTGGCTTTAAATTTCGCTCACTTCAGCACTCGTTGCAGGCATTTTCTTAAGGAGATCATCATGCAACTGCCTTGCTTTTTCACATATTATTCCCTCCGAAACAGTATCTCCTGCTAACTGTTTCTCGTTGATCCACACCAACAACAACCTTTCCACATTTTCCAGCACTTGTGGTCTCTGTTTTGTGATCACAGATGCACCTTTTGCAACAACAGCTTCCTTGATTTTACTTGAATATTTCTTATCCACAATGGTAGCGATGGTAGAATAGGGTTTACCATACAGCCTGGCTAGCTCACTGATACGCACTCCACTTTCATATTTTTCTATTATTTCCTTCTTCACTTCTATCGTACATATATTTCTGTTCCTCTTTGCCACAGGCTTAGCACTAGGATCTTTCCTTGGACCCATGGTAGCTTATTTAGCAGTTGCAAGCACTAAAAACAGCAGTGGAATAATGACAATATACTGGTATGAATGCGTGGGTGTGGGTGGGTGGTCGCTCTCGCTTGTAAACAATAGCACTGACGCTCCCTGGAGTGCGCGCTCAGCTGGGCGCCAAGCGGACAGGTCCGGTACGAATGTCGGTAAACGAAGCAAACATCGTAAGTCACAAACAAATTTCTTACGTTATAAATATCGGTTACCGAAAATAACGTAAGATGATAACATCGTAAGCCGGGGTTCCACTGTATTTAGTTACAGTATATATTTGTTTATTTATTTATTCAATGACAGTAGTTATTTATTTACTTATTTATTTATCAGATTTATATTTGACATGATATTTTCAATTTATGATGGGTTCATCGGAATATAACCCCATTGTAAGTCAAGGCGCACTTGTACTAACATACCTTTAATGATGATGAGTTCTGGGAGATTTTCTTTTTCTACTCCCAGAGCCTGGCCTTGGGCCGGGCTCTGGGAGGTATAGCCTAGTTAACCAGGAGAGATATAGCCTAGTTAACCAGAGCCTGGCCTTGGGCCGGGCTCTGGTTAACTAGGCTATTGCTACTGGTGGTCCACTGACCCACATACCCATCACAGCCTGGTTGATCTGGCACCTGGTGAAGATACTTGTCCAGTTTCCTCTTGAAGACATCTACACCTGTCCCAACAGTGTTTCTGATATCTTCTGTCATGTGAGTGCTAAAATGGAAACCTATTTTACATTTTGCACTGTAACATGATCATTGGTTTATACTTTTTTTGGGGTGAAAATTGAAATGTCACATTTATCTTAAACCTTTCACTATCACGTAGGTTTACATGATTGGGGCCAATGTCGCTTACTTAGATATACGTACTTATAAATCATAGCACCCTCAGATTTGTTGTGAGTGATAAATTTTGGCATAGATGTGAGAGAATGGGTCTGGATGGTGGGTGTGTACAGCATAAAAAAAAAATCCTGCCCCATGCAGTGCATGATGGGAACTGCTAAATTCTGACTTTGTGTTTGGGTTAAAAAGAGTGAATTTTGGGCATTTTCTAGGGTAGTTTTCATGGTTTTATTGCCTGTTTCTTGGTACCACTAGATAGACCAGAAGACATACTAGCAGAATGGAAAAATTTTTGTTTGGTTTTCTGGATATGATTTATGAACAGAGGGAAGATGGCTTTAGCACTTGTTTTTAAACTGGAATTTGTTGAAAAATAGTGTAAAATTGGCCAAAGTACTGACTTCTGGGCACAGAATAGTTATGATGAGTGTTTCTTGCAAACAAAAAATAATACTCAAGGCATTATAGTGAAACTAGAATTGAGTCAGTTTGAGCACTGGAACTGGCCTAAAATAGTCCTCAAAGTTATCCTTTTCTACAATGAAGATAGTAATTTTTTGTATGGTCATTATCAAAATAGAACAGTAGTTTTTATTATATTCATTCTAAATTAGTTCTGCTCTTTTATCTAATAATTAAGCAGATTATTTACAGTTTTCCTAGGTAGTAGATTGGTAGACAGCAACCACCCAGGGAGGTATTACCATCCTGCCAAGTGAGAGTAAAATGAAAGCCTGTAATTGTATTAGATGATGGTAGGATTGCTGGTGTATTTTTTTTCTGTCTCATAAACATGCAAGATTTCAGGTACGTCTTGCTCCTCCTACTTACACTTAGGTCACACTACACATGCATGTACAAGCATATATATACACACACCCCTCTGGCTTTTCTTCTATTTTCTTACTAGTTCTTGTTCTTGTTTATTTTCTATTTTCTCCATGGGGAAGTGGAACAGAATTTTCCTCTGTAAGCCATGCATGTCGTAAGAGGCAACGAACGTGCCGGAGCAAGGGGCTAGTAACCCTTTCTCCTGTATACTTTACTAAAGTTAAAAAGATAAACTTTTGTTTTTCTTTTTGGGCCACCATGCTTTGGTGGGATACAGCTGGTTTGTTGAAAGAAGATGATTTACAGTTTTGTTTATGCCTTTCCAGATTGGGAGTTTTCTGTGTCATCTTTACCAGCTGTGTGTGGCAGGCAAGGATGCACAGGTGATGGAAGAGTTATCATTGATGCCAAAGTGTGATCTCTCATTGTGTAGGGTACAAGAACAGCCAGAGGGTGGAGAAAGTGAAGTAAGTTTATTCTCTTCATATATTTAGTGTATGTATGTGTGTGTAAAGTAGAAAGTTGAAAGTGAACATAGATAAGAGTAAGGTGATGAGGGTATCATATGATTTAGATAAAGAAAAACTGGATGTCACATTGGAGGGAGGGAGTTTGGAAGAAGGGGATGTTTTCAGATACTATTTGGGTATTGACTTGTCAGTGGATGGGTTTATGAAGGATGAGGTTAACCATAGAATTGATGAAGGAAAAAAAGTGAGTGGTGCATTGAGGTATCTGTGGAGACAAAGAAGGTTATCCATGGAGGCTAAGAAGGGAATGTACAAGAGTATAGTGGTGCCAACACTTACATGGGTGTGAAGCATGGGTTGTAAATGCTGCAGTGAGGAGGTGGCTGCAGGCAGTGGAGATGTCAATGTGTGGTGTAAATATTATGGAGAGAATTCGGAGTGTGAAAATAAGGAGGTGTGGAGTTATTAAAAGTATTAGTCAGAGGGCTGTTGAGGTGGTTTGGTCATTTAGAGAGAATGGAACAAAGTAGAATGACTTGGAGAGCGTATAACTCTGTAGGGGAAGGAAGGCGGGGTAGGGGTTCTTCCCAGAAAGGTTGGAGGGAGGGGGTAAAGGAGGTTTTGTGAGCGAGGGGCTTGGACTTCCAGCAAGCGAAATTGCTTCAGAGGAGGAGGAAGTGAGGGGAAAGAGTGTGCCTTCTTCAGTGATTAAGGACATTTGTGCAAAGTGGAGTGAGGTGCAAAGTTTTGTTGAGAAATATCACCCTAACAAAGCTGTTGCAAGCCGTGTCTGCAGCATGTTCAATGACAATGCCATGTCCCATTTTAGGCAAATCTTAAAGAGATGCCAGAAACAGACCTCTGGACAGATTTTTTGTGCAACAAGGGTACAGTGACTCTCAAGCTGGTCCTAGTGCCAGTAAAAGACAAAGAAGCGAAGTACCCCGGATAGGGACTTGATACGTGAAGTCCTTATGGAAGGGGATTCCTCTTCCAAACAATAAACTCTCCTCCCCTCCTTGCCGTCTTCTATACGCCAACAAGAGTCTTCAATAAAGGTAAAAGTGATTTAAATGTTCATTTATCCATTTCATTAGTGCTTTATATTTATTTCTCATTGTTTTCTGTATGTAAAACTATATTTATTCTCTATTGGATTTACATTATTTCTTATGGAAAATATTGCTTCAGTTTTCATTGAATTCGGTTTTCTTCAGACTCTCTGGAACAAATTAAAGACGAAAACCAAGGTTCCACTGTATAGGGAATCAAATACAAAATGGGAGTTGACACAGTTACTTTTTGCTGATGATACTGTTCTTTTGGGAGAGTCTGAAGAGAAGTTCTGAAGGTTAGTGGACAAGTTTGGGAGGGTGTGTAAAGGAAGAAAGTTGAAAATGAACATAGATAAGAGTAAGGTAATGAGGGTATCAAATAATTTAGATAACGAAAAATTGGATATCAGATTGGCAGGAGGGAGTATGGAAGTGAATGTGTTTACATATTTGGGAGTATACTTGTCAGCGGATGAGTTTATGAAGAACGAGGTAAACCATAGAATTGATGAAGGAAAAAAGGTGGGTGGTGCATTGAGGTATCTTTGGAGACAAAGAACATTATTCATGGAGGCAAAGAAGGGAATGTATGAGAGTATAGTGGTACCAACACTGATATGGGTGTGAAGCGTGGGTTGTGAATGTCGTAGCGAGGAGAAGGCTGGAGGCAGTGGAGATATAGTGTCCAAGAGCAATTTTTTTTTTTTATTAACACATCGGCCGATTCCCACCAAGGCAGGGTGGCCCGAAAAAGAAAAACTTTCATCATCATCATTCACTCCATCACTGTCTTGCCAGAGGGGTGCTTTACACTACAGTTATAAAACTGCAACATTAACACCCCTCCTTCAGAGTGCCGGCACTGTACTTCCCATCTCCAGAACTCAAGTCCGGCCTGCCAGTTTTCCTGAATCCCTTCATAAATGTTACTTTGCTCACACTCCAACAGCACGTCAAGTATTAAAAACCATTTGTCTCCATTCACTCCTATGAAATACGCTCATACATGCTTGCTGGAAGTCCAAGCCCCTCGCACACAAAACTTCCTTTACCCCCTCCCTCCAACCTTTCCTAGCCCGACCCCTACCCCGCCTTCCCTCCACTACAGATTTATACACTCTCGAAGTCACTCTGTCTCGTTCCATTCTCTCTACATGTCCAAACCACCTCAACAACCCCTCCTCAGCTCTCTGGATAATAGTATTGGTAATCCCGCACCTCCTCCTAATTTCCAAACTCCGAATTCTCTGCATTGACCTCAGACACGACATCTCCACTGCCTCCAGCCTTCTCCTCGTTGCAACAGTCATCACCCATGCTTCACACCCATATAAGAGTGTTGGTATAACTATACTCTCATACATTCCCCTCTTTACTTCCTTGGACAAAGTTCTTTGTCTCCACAGACTCCGAAGTGCTCCACTCACCCTTTTTCCCTCATCAATTCTATGATTCACCTCATCCTTCATAGACCCATCTGCTGACATGTCCACTCCCAAATATCTGAATACATTCACTTCCTCCATACTCTCTCCCTCCAATCGGATATCCAATCTTTCGTCACCTATTCTTTTTGTTATCCTCATCACCTTACTCTTTCCTATATTCACTTTCAATTTTCTTCTTTTACACACCCTACCAAATTCATCCACCAACCTCTGCAACTTCTCTTCAGAATCTCCCAAAAGCACAGTGTCATCAGCAAAAAGCAACTGTGACAACTCCCACTTTGTATTTGCTTCTTTATCTTTTAGCCACCACACCTCTTGCCAAGACCCTCGCATTCACTTCTTTTACAACCCCATCTATAAATATATTGAACAACCACGGTGACATCACACATCCTTGTCTAAGGCCCACTTTTACTGGGAAATAGTCCCCTTCCCTCCTACACACTCTAACCTGAGCCTCACTATCCTCATAAAAACTTTTCACTGCTTTCAGTAACCTACCTCCTATTCCATACACCTGCAACATCTGCCACATTGCCCCCCTATCTACCCTATCATATGCCTTTTCCAAATCCATAAATGCCACAAAAACATCTTTACCCTTATCCAAATACTGTTCACCTATATGTTTCACTGTAAACACTTGGTCTCTACACTCCCTACCTTTCCTAAAGCCCCCTTGTTCATCTGCTATCCTTCTTTCTGTCTTACTCTTAATTCTTTCAACAATAACTCTACCATACACTTTACCAGGTACACTCAACAGACTTATTCCCCTATAATTTTTGCACTTCTCTTTTGTCCCCTTTGCCTTTATACAAAGGAACAATACACGCTCTCTGCCAATCCCTAGGTACCTTACCCTCTTCCATACATTTATTAAATAATAGCACCAACCACTCCAAAACTATATCCCCACCTGCTTTTAACATTTCTATCTTTATCCCATCAATCCCAGCTGCCTAACCCCCTTTCATTCTACCCACTGCCTCACGAACTTCCCCTACACCCACAACTGGCTCTTCCACACTCCTACAAGATGTTATTCCTCCTTGCCCTACACACGAAATCACAGCTTCCCTGTCTTCATCAACATTTAACAACTCCTCAAAATATTCTCTCCATCTTCCCGATACCTCTAACTCTCCATTTAATAACTCTCCTCTCCTATTTTTAACTGTCAAATCCATTTGTTCCCTAGGCTTCCTCAACTTATTAATCTCATTCCAAAACTTTCTTATTTTCCAACAAAATTTGCTGATAACATCTCACCCACTCTCTCATTTGCTCTCTTTTTACATTGCTTCACCACTCTTTTAACCTCTCTTTTTCTCTCCATATACTCTTCCCTCCTTGCATCACTTATACAGTGGTACCTCGACTTACGATGGTCCCCAAACTCACCCTTTTATGTAAGTTTATTTTTTTAAATGCTTTTGTAAGTGTAATTTTGGGGGTCTAAAAGGACTAGTCTATTTTACAACATTTCTTAAGGAGATAAATTCGTTTGGTAATGGCACTTGAACAGCATTCTGGAATGAAAAAATATCGTAAGTCGAGGTACCACTGTACTTTGTAAAAACCTCTCATATGCTAACTTTTTCTCCCTTACTACTCTCTTTACATCATCATTCCACCAATTGCTCCTCTTCCCTCTCGCACCCACTCGCCTGTAACCACAAACTTCTGCTGAACACTAACACTACATTTTTAAATCTACCCCATACATCTTCGACCCCATTGCCTACACTCTCACTAGCCCATCTATCCTCCAATAGTTGTTTATATCTTACCCTAACTGCCTCCTCTTTTAGTTTATAAACCTTCACCTCTCTCTTACTTACTGATTCTATTTTCCTTGTATCCCATCTACCTTTTACTCCCACTGTAGCTATAATTAAAAGTGATCTGATATATCTGTGGCCCCTCTATAAACATGTACATCCTGAAGTCTACTCAACAGTCTTTTATCTACCAATACATAGTCCAACAAACTACTGTCATTACGCCCTACATCATATCTTGTATACTTATTTATCCTCTTTTCTTAAAATATGTATTACCTATAACTAAACCCCTTTCTATACAAAGTTCAATCAAAGGGCTCCCATTATCATTTACACCTGGCACCCCAAACTTACCTACTACACCCTCTCTGCATGTTTCTCCCACTTTAGCATTTAGGTCCCCTACCACAATTACTCTCTCACTTGGTTCAAAAGTTCCTATACATTCGCTAACATCTCCCAAAATCTCTCTCTCTCTCTCACCTCCTCTCTTCTCCAGGTGCATACACGCTTATTATGACCCACTTTTCGCATCCGACCCTTATTTTAATCCACATAATCCTTGAATTTAAACATTTATATTCCCTCTTTTCCTTCCATAACTGATCCTTCAACATTATTGCTACCCCTTCCTTAGCTCTCTCTCAGATACTCCTGACTTAATCCCATTTATTTCTCCCCACTGAAACTCGCCTATCCCCTTCAGCTTTGTTTCGCTTAGGGCCAGGACATCCAACTTCTTTTTATTCATAACATCAGCAATCATCTCTTTCTTATCATCCGCACTACATCCACGCACATTCAAACAAACCAGTTTTATAAAGTTCCAAGAGCAATGTGTGGCATAAATATTATGCAGAGAATTCATAGTGTGGAAATTAGAAAGTGTGGAGTTTTTTTTTTTTTTTTTTTCTCTCAACAAGTCGGCCGTCTCCCACCGAGGCAGGGTGACCCAAAAAGAAAGAAAATCCCCAAAAAGAAAATACTTTCATCATCATTCAACACTTTCACCACACTCATACATAATCACTGTCTTTGTAGAGGAGCTCAGATACGACAGCTGAGAAAAGTCCCTCCCAGCTGTCACTATCTCAGACCCCTCCTTTAAAGTGCAGGCATTGTACTTCCCATTTCCAGGACTCAAGTCCAACTAAATCAATTAACCCTTTCAGGGTCCAAGGGGGGTCTCCGAAACTCGTTCTCAGGGTCCAAGAATTTAAAAAAAAAAAAAAATTTCTTATGAAATGATAGAGAATCTTTTTCCGATCATAACGCCACAAAAATTATGAAATTTGATCGAAAACTAACGGAATTATGCTTTCGCGAAGTTAGCGGCAGCCATGACACTTACGCATCGGAGATTTCGCCCACTTTGAGCCCTATTTTCGGCAAATTCCAATGTTTCAGGCAACTAAAAGTATAGCTATTTCGCTAGAACTCCATTTCTTCTATCAATTGAGTACAAGAAACCGCATATTTACCTATTACAACTACCCAAAATAGTGGTCAGAAAATGGCAATTTGGCCAATTTCACACAAATTTCAAACGATGCCAATTTCAAAATAGGGTCCAGAATAAACAAGGCAGACATTCCTGGCACTAAAATAACGTCTTCTCTGTTCATTAGTCACGTTTCCAGGCCCCTCTTACATTACTTTTGCTTTTCATTTTGAATTTTTATTCTCACAAAAAAATAGAAGATTTACTGTTATGTATACAACTGCATCATTGTATAAATGGCATAAATAATATTAGAGCACTTGTGCATGAATATTAGACTCGCCAGTTGATGTGTATTGGATGCATGGTGTGATTTGTTTCCTCTTGAACATCGTCAAAAATCGAACATTTTCGTTTACTTTGAGCTCAATTTCAATGTACTTGTCTTTGTCAAACCAATCAAAATCATCTCATTTCTGTAATATATCTTCCAGTCTATCAAATGAGACCAAGAAAACGAGAATACATCAATAAATACCATACGAAAATAGACTGCAAAATCGCTGTTTTAAACCAAAAACACGGTCAGAGTTTTTTTTTCCTCATTATGCACTGTGTGGTGCAGGATTTTTTTTATACTGTGCACACTGACCGCACAGACCCATTCTATCACATCTAGGCCTAACAGCCTGTTTCTTGATTTGAGGGCGCTAGAATTTAGGCGTACTAGTACGTCAATAACCCCAGGCGTAAGCCGACTAGTACGTCAATAACCCTGAAAGGGTTAACTGGTTTCCTGAATCCCTTCACAAAATGTTACCCAGCTCGCACTCCAACAGATCGGCATGTCCCAAAACCATTCGTCTCCATTCACTCCTATCTAACACGCTCACACATGCTTGCTGGAAGTCCAAGCCCCTTGCCCACAAAACCTCCTTTCCCCCTTCCTCCAACCTTTTCTAGGACGACCCTACCCCGCCTTCCTTCCCTACAGATATATACGCTCTCCAAGTCATTCTACTTTGATCCATTCTCTCTAAATGACCAAACCACCTCAACAACCCCTCTTCAGCCCTCTGACAAATACTTTTAGTAACTCCACACCTTCTCCTAATTTCCACATTCGAATTTTCTGCATAATATTTACACCACACATTGCCCTTAGACAGGACATCTCCACTGCCTCCAGCCTCCTCCTCGCTGCAGCATTTGCAACCCATGCTTCACACCCATATAAGAGTGTTGGTACCACTATACTTTCGTACATTCCCTTCTTTGCCTCCATGGATATCGTTTTTGTCTCCACAGATACCTCAATGCACCACTCACCTTTTTTCCTTCATCAATTCTATGGTTAACCTCATCCTTCATAAACCCATCCGCTGACACGTCAACTCCCAAATATCTGAAAACATTTACTTCTTCCATAATCCCTCTCTCCAATGTGATATCCAATTTTTCTTTATTTAAATCGTTTGATACCCTCATCACCTTACTCTTATCTATGTTCACTTTTAACTTTCTACCTTTACTAAAAGTATTATTCAGAGGGCTGGGAAGGGGTTGTTGAGGTGGTTTGGTCATTTAGAGAGGATGAGCAAAATAGGTTGACCTAATGGGTGTATAAGTCTGTAATGGAGGGAAGGAGGGGTAGGGGTTGTCCTAGGAAAGGATGGAGAGAGGGGGTAAAAGAGGTTTTATGTGCAAGAGGCTTGGATATACAGCAGGCATGGGTGAACGTGGTAGATAGGAGCAAGTGGAGACAAATGGTTTTGGGACTTGACGAGCTGTTGGAATATTTGCAGGGTAATATTTTGTGAAGGGATTCAGGGAAACCAGTTAGCTGGACTTGAGTCCTGGAGGTGGAAAGTTCAATGCCTGCACTTTAAAAGAGGGGTTTGGGATATTTGATGTTTGGAGTGACATCTGAACTCTTGTAGCTGCGTGCCTCTGCAAAGACAGTGATTATGTGTGAATGATAGTGAAAGTTTTTCTTTTTTGGATCACCCTGCTTGGGTGGAGATGGCCAGCAAGTTGAAAAAAAAAATTAAGTATACATTAGAGAACTTTAGTACAGTGTTGGTACCACTACACTTTTGTACATATTCTCTTTCCTCCATGGATAGAATTCTCTGTCTTCACAGGTGTCTGTGAACCACCCATCTTTTTGTGTTATTTGTTCTATGACTGTTACAAAAAATGCAATATCTATTAACAATAGACATCTCCAGAGAATACTAGAAAGGTCTGCCCCTCTAGTATTCAGCCTGTTACTGGGTTTTTGTAACAAGTAGTCAGTATTCTGGTCCAGTTATCCGTTATAATTACAATAAGTTGAATAGTGCTTTAGGATTGCAACTGAAAGGATACTACTAATCAAAATAAAAATTAAGATGTTTATTAACAAAGTTAAAGTTGTCTAGGTGGACAATATCAAAGTAAATACTTTATATAATATAGGACATAAGTTCCTACACTTCTCTCATATACAGTATAATAATGCTGAAGGCACATCTCATATCTTTATGGCTCTTAAGTACCGTCTGGTACATAGTCAGCAATTATAAAAATAATACTGTATATACAAGTACGTACAGTGGTCCCTCGATTAACGATCTTAATCCGTTCCAGGAGCTAGACCTTAACACGAATTGCTCGTAATTCGAAACCTTATTTCCCATAAGAAATAATGTAAATACAATTAATCCGTTCCACCCAAAAATATTCACAAAAAATACATGCACAAAATACACTAAATAATAAAAAACAGATTAATAAATAACATTTACTTACCTTTATTGAAGAGAGTTGCAGGCATCTGGAGGACGACAGGGGGAGGGTGTTAGTGTTTGGAAGGGAAATCCCCCTCCATAAAGACTTCAGGTAACAAGTCCTTATCTGGGGTTACTTCCCTTTTTTCTTTTAATGCCACTAGGACCAGCTTGAGTCGCTGGATCCCTGCCTCGAGAAATAACTGTCCAGAGTCGTCTGTTTCTGGCGACTTCAACATTTTTCTCAAGTGGAGCAAGATTCTGTCACTGAACATGTTGCAGATGTGGTTTGATTCAGCTTGCTCAGGGTGGTGTTTTTCAACAAATGTCTGCACATCAGCCCATTTGGAACAAATTTCCTTAATCTCTGAAGAAGTTACTACCTCAACCTGTCCAGCCTCCTCCTCTGAATCAATTTCCTTAAATGTCGTCTGTTGCTGTTCCAGATGAAGCTCTCTCAGCTCTTCAGTGGTTAGGTCTACCCTGTGCTCCTCCACCAACTCTTCCACATCCTCACCACTCAACTCCAACCCCAGGCTGTTCCACAATATCTTCCACAAGAGGCACAGGGTCGTCAGGGTCAGCCTCAAATCCTTCAAAATCCCTCTTTTCAACACAATCCGGCCACAGTGGTCTCCAAGCAGAGTTCAAAGTCCTGGAAGTCACTCCCTCAAAAGCCTTACCTATAAGGCCTATGCAGTGCACGATATTGAAGTGATCTTTCCAGAACTCTCTTAGGGTCAATGCAGAGGCTGAGGTTATGTCAAAGCACCTTTGAAACATTGCTTTGATGTACAGTTTCTTGAAGTTTGCAATGACCTGCTGGTCCATGGGCTGGATGAGAGGAGTGGTGTTAGGAGGCAAGAACTTCACTGTGATGAAACTGAAGTTGTCAGACAAATAGTCTCCCAAGTTGTGAGGATGAGCAGGAGCATTGTCCAGTACCAGGAGGCACTTGAGTGGCAATTTCTTTTCCAGGAGGTATTTCTTCACACTAGGGCCAAACACTCCAGTCAACCATTCCACGAAAAAGTCCTTAGTGACTTATGCATTAGTGTTAGCCTTCCAATACACACACAAATTATTCCTGTTAACATTGTGTTTCTTGAACACTCTGGGATTTTCAGAGTGATACACCAGTAAAGGCTTCACTTTAAAATCACCACTGGCATTGGCACAAAGCATAAGAGTTAGCCTCTCTTTCATAGGCTTGTGTCCTGGCAGTGCCTTTTCCTCCTGAGTAATGAAGGTCCTGTTGGGCATTTTCTTCCAAAACAGGCCTGTTTCATCACAATTAAACACTTGTTGGGGTTCAAATTTTTCAGTGTCTACGAACCCCTGGAATTCCTGCACAAACTTTTCAGCTGCACATTTGTCTGAGCTGGCTGCCTCACCATGTCTCACAACACTGTGTATGCCACTACATTTCTTAAACCTCTCAAACCAGCCTTTGCTGGCTTTAAAATCACTCTCCTCAGCACTGGTTCCAGGCATTGTCTTGACAAGATCTGCGTGCAACTTCCTTGCCTTTTCACAAATTATCGCCGTGGAAATGCTATCACCCGCTATCTGTTTTTCATTGATCCACACCCCCAACAACTTCTCAACCTCATCCACTGTTTTTGATCTATTTTCTCTTTGATAGGATAGTGGCAATAGTAGATGTGCTTTTCTTGTACATCCTGGCAAGCTCACTCACACGTATACCACTCATATTTTTCAACTATCTCCTCCTTTAGTTTGATGGTGTTTCTCACTCTCTTTACCACAGGGGTGCCACTAGGAAGCTTCTTTGGACCCATGGTGACTTATTTCACAGTGACAATCACTGAACCAGCAATAAACAAAAGTATTGTGAATGTTTGAAAGAGCGTGCTGGGTAATATTCTCTCAAGTGTAAACAACGCTAGACTGGCATCCTGTCCGCCTCACCGCTCAAGCGCGGGGCAGGCGGACAGGTCTGGTACGGATCGCTACACAAGGAAGGGAATGCTCGCTACATGAGGGAAATATTTAGCGAAAAAAACACTCGTTACACACATTGCTCGTTATATGGAATCATCGTTAGTCGAGGGACCACTGTATTACTGTGTGGGAAGAATTAAGTTCCATTATGCTACCATGGGTATACTACACATCTTCATAGCTTTTATTATTCATAACACTACTGCATTAAATTAGATCATACTATACTATAATTTTGTCTTAACTAGCATGATAATGTGTGTTGGTTGCTTCTCCCGAGTGGACAGCAGTTGAATAATAACTTAACACAGTACAATAATTATGTCAATCTGCAGGATAATGCACCTCAGTTGGTTGCTGCTCATCTAAGTGGAATGCAGCTGAATGACACAAATAATGCAACAGACAACAGCTGTACCAGCAAGCCTCTGAGAGAACTTACTGAACTGGAACAGCAGCAGCTTCACGACGAGGAGGATGGATGGACGGTTATACGAAGAGGAAACAA
>WNWK01048183.1:0-13649 GCA_009830355.1 Cherax destructor
CTCTGCTACTGACTGCACAAGGCTCTGCTACTGACTGCACAAGGCTCTGCTACTGACTGCACAAGGCTCTGCTACTGACTGAACTAGGCTCTGCTACTGACTGCACAAGGCTCTGCTACTGACTGCACAAGGCTCTGCTACTGACTGCACAAGGCTCTGCTACTGACTGCACAAGGCTCTGCTACTGACTGAAAAAGGCTCTGCTACTGACTGAACAAGGCTCTGCTACTGACTGCACAAGGCTCTGCTACTGACTGCACAAGGCTCTGCTACTGACTGAACAAGGCTCTGCTACTGACTGCACAAGGCTCTGCTACTGACTGCACAAGGCTCTGCTACTGATTGAACAAGGCTCTGCTACTGACTGCACAAGGCTCTGTTACTGACTGAACAAGGCTCTGCTACTGACTGAACAAGGCTCTGCTACTGACTGCACAAGGCTCTGCTACTGACTGCACAAGGCTCTGCTACTGATTGAACAAGGCTCTGCTACAGACTGCACAAGGCTCTGCTACTGATTGAACAAGGCTCTGCTACTGACTGAACAAGGCTCTGCTACTGACTGAACAAGGTTCTGCTACTGACTGCACAAGGCTCTGCTACTGACTGCACAAGGCTCTGCTACTGATTGAACAAGGCTCTGCTACTGACTGCACAAGGCTCTGCTACTGATTGAACAAGGCTCTGCTACTGACTGAACAAGGCTCTGCTACTGACTGAACAAGGCTCTGCTACTGACTGCACAAGGCTCTGCTACTGACTGCACAAGGCTCTGCTACTGACTGAACAAGGCTCTGCTACTGACTGCACAAGGCTCTGCTACTGACTGCACAAGGCTCTGCTACTGATTGAACAAGGCTCTGCTACTGACTGCACAAGGCTCTGTTACTGACTGCACAAGGCTCTGCTACTGACTGCACAAGGCTCTGCTACTGACTGCACAAGGCTCTGCTACTGACTGCACAAGGCTGTGCTACTGACTGCACAAGGCTCTGCTACTGATTGAACAAGGCTCTGCTACTGACTGCACAAGGCTCTGTTACTGACTGCACAAGGCTCTGCTACTGACTGCACAAGGCTCTGCTACTGACCGCACAAGGCTCTGCTAATGACTGCACAAGGCTCTGCTACTGACTGCACAAGGCTCTGCTACTGACTGCACAAGGCTCTGCTACTGACTGCACAAGGCTCTGCTACTGACTGCACAAGTCTCTGCTACTGACTGCACAAGGCTGTGCTACTGACTGCACAAGGCTCTGCTACTGATTGAACAAGGCTCTGCTACTGACTGCACAAGGCTCTGTTACTGACTGCACAAGGCTCTGCTACTGACTGCACAAGGCTCTGCTACTGACCGCACAAGGCTCTGCTACTGACTGCACAAGGCTCTGCTACTGACTGCACAAGGCTCTGCTACTGACTGCACAAGGCTCTGCTACTGACTGCACAAGGCTCTGCTACTGACTGCACAAGGCTCTGCTACTGACTGCACAAGGCTCTGCTACTGACTGCACAAGGCTCTGCTACTGACTGCACAAGGCTCTGCTACTGACTGCACAAGGCTCTGCTACTAACTGCACAAGGCTCTGCTACTGACTGTACAAGGCTCTGCTACTGACTGCACAAGGCTCTGCTACTGACTGTACAAGGCTCTGCTACTGACTGCACAAGGCTCTGCTACTGACTGCACAAGTCTCTGCTACTGACTGCACAAGGCTCTGCTACTGACTGCACAAGGCTCTGCTACTGACTGCACAAGGCTCTGCTACTGACTGCACAAGGCTCTGCTACTGACTGCACAAGGCTCTGCTACTGACAGACGCTACTGTGCTATATCTTCACAGATAACACGCAACAATGGACTAGTTATAAAAGATGTTCAGATAATTTCGAATTTATTCATACATGGAATTATGAGTTTGCTTGTCATTGTAATTAAAGGGCGGCTCTTTATTGAGTGCAGGTGCGAGGAGTTTTGTATATGAGGCTGACACCAGCACCGCTGACACCAGCACCGCTGACACCAGCACCGCTGACACCAGCACCGCTGACACCAGCACCGCTGACACCAGCACCGCTGACACCAGCACCGCAGTGCATGAAAGATAGTGATCAAGCCAGTGGGAGGGCAGCAACAGCGACACTCCCCACCAAATGAGGCAGAATATACCATTAGAATTATTACCTCTGCATGAAGGAGAAAACATTCTTCGGATTATTAACCCCGAAGGATTATAAATCCAGGAGATTTATTAACCCTGGAGGATTATTAACTCCAGTGAGCTATTAACCCCCATAATCTAAGAAAGCTAATCAGCGTGACTTATTTCTGTTGAAGTCCAAGAACGTGACTCACCTTGTTTACTGCTTAGTAAACACGATTGGTATTACGCGCACAGTGTAGACTATTGGCTTGCATACCTTGCCGTAGCACCAAAACTAATTAGGAACGAGCAAAAAGGCAGCAGAGAGAATAAATGACTGAATTTCCTTCACCAAAAATAAGCTGGTATTTACAGTGTATACAGCCTATGTACATTATTTACAACCATGTACAATGAGGCGAATGCGAGCACAAGCTACCCGTAGCGACCAGCTGGGAAGGTAAGGCTGCCAAGGCTGCTTCAGCAGCGTCCCACGGCACTTCACAGCTTTGATGGACCTCCCTGTGACTGGCTGGTTCAACCACGGTACTGGTGTAACGACGGGGCCCCTTCTCGTTAAACCCTTAGCACCTGGTTCACAGGTCGGGAGGCATACCTATATGGGTGTGTGACATATTCTGAATAAAATGAAACATACTCTTTAGTA
The DNA here is from genome assembly GCA_009830355.1 of Cherax destructor. Classification (NCBI taxonomy): domain Eukaryota; kingdom Metazoa; phylum Arthropoda; class Malacostraca; order Decapoda; family Parastacidae; genus Cherax; species Cherax destructor. The sequence goes on from WNWK01048183.1 coordinate 2,812, forward strand.
TGCCACAATTGGCAAGCGTAATCAGATTTAATTTGTCCCGCCAAGAATCGAATTCGGAACCTTTCAGTTTTGAGAATAAACCAGCACTAAGCTACCAGGTATTTTACTAAGTGAATCATGGAATTTCATAATACTATAACCGAGGGTCCACTGTATTACTAAATTTAGGCAAACCAATTTCTGTTTAGTTTCATAAGAATCAATACTTCATTTGATCAGATTTTAAAACGTTGTATTAATTTTACTGAAGGATTTTGTTGTGTTCAATAAAAGATAAATGATTCTTCAGTAATATAACCAAGTTTCAGTAATTTTATGTTACATAATTGTTATTAGTTAATACTGAAGCTCTCAGGTTAACTAGACTAATGTGCCAGCAGGTGTTACTCTGGCACCCTTCAGGTTAACTAGACTGATGTTCCAGCAGGTGTTACTCTGGCATCCTTCAGGTTAACTAGACTGATGTTCCAGCAGGTGTTACTCTGGCACCCTTCAGGTTAACTAGACTGATGTTCCAGCAGGTGTTACTCTGGCACCCTTCAGGTTAACTAGACTGATGTTCCAGCAGGTGTTACTCTGTCACCCTTCAGGTTAACTAGACTGATGTGCCAGCAGGTGTTACTCTGTCACCCTTCAGGTTAACTAGACTGATGTTCCAGCAGGTGTTACTCTGGCACCCTTCAGGTTAACTAGACTGATGTTCCAGCAGGTGTTACTCTGTCACCCTTCAGGTTAACTAGACTGATGTTCCAGCAGGTGTTACTGTCACCCTTCAGGTTAACTAGACTGTTCCAGCAGTTGTTACTCTGTCACCCTTCAGGTTAACTAGACTGATGTTCCAGCAGGTGTTACTCTGGCACCCTTCAGGTTAACTAGACTGATGTTCCAGCAGGTGTTACTCTGGCACCCTTCAGGTTAACTAGACTGATGTTCCAGCAGGTGTTACTCTGCACCCTTCAGGTTAACTAGACTGATGTTCCAGCAGGTGTTACTCTGTCACCCTTCAGGTTAACTAGACTGATGTTCCAGCAGGTGTTACTCTGTCACCCTTCAGGTTAACTAGACTGATGTTCCAGCAGGTGTTACTCTGGCACCCTTCAGGTTAACTAGACTGATGTTCCAGCCGGTGTTACTCTGTCACCCTTCAGGTTAACTAGACTGATGTTCCAGCAGGTGTTACTTTGTCACCCTTCAGGTTAACTAGACTGATGTGCCAGCAGGTGTTACTCTGTCACCCTTCAGGTTAACTAGACTGATGTTCCAGCAGGTGTTACTCTGTCACCCTTCAGGTGAACTAGACTGATGTTCCAGCAGGTGTTACTCTGGCATCCTTCAGGTTAACTAGACTGATGTTCCAGCAGGTGTTACTCTGGCACCCTTCAGGTTAACTAGACTGATGTTCCAGCAGGTGTTACTTGTCACCCTTCAGGTTAACTAGACTGATGTTCCAGCAGGTGTTACTCTGTCACCCTTCAGGTTAACTAGACTGATGTTCCAGCAGGTGTTACTCTGTCACCCTTCAGGTTAACTAGACTGATGTTCCAGCAGGTGTTACTCTGGCACCCTTCAGGTTAACTAGACTGATGTTCAGCAGGTGTTACTCTGGCACCCTTCAGGTTAACTAGACTGATGTTCCAGCAGGTGTTACTCTGTCACCCTTCAGGTTAACTAGACTGATGTTCCAGCAGGTGTTACTCTGTCACCCTTCAGGTTAACTAGACTGATGTTCCAGCAGGTGTTACTCTGGCACCCTTCAGGTTAACTAGACTGATGTTCCAGCAGGTGTTACTCTGGCACCCTTCAGGTTAACTAGACTGATGTTCAGCAGATGTTACTCAGGCACCCTTCAGGTTAACTAGACTGATGTTCCAGCAGGGGTTACTCTGTCACCCTTCAGGTTATCTAGACTGATGTTCCAGAAGATGTTACTCTGGCACCCTTCAGGTTAACTAGACTGATGTTCCAGCAGGTGTTACTCTGTCACCCTTCAGGTTAACTAGACTGATGTTCCAGCAGGTGTTACTCTGTCACCCTTCAGGTTAACTAGACTGATGTTCCAGCAGGTGTTACTCTGTCACCCTTCAGGTTAACTAGACTGATGTTCCAGCAGGTGTTACTCTGTCACCCTTCAGGTTAACTAGACTGATGTTCCCGCAGGTGTTACTCTGTCACCCTTCAGGTTACCTAGACTGATGTGCCAGCAGGTGTCACTCTGTCACCCTTCAGGTTAACTAGACTGATGTTCCAGCAGGTGTTACTCTGCCACCCTTCAGGTTAACTAGACTGATGTGCCAGCAGGTGTTACTCTGTCACCCTTCGGGTGAACTAGACTGATGTTCCAGCAGGTGTTACTCTGTCACCCTTCAGGTTAACTAGACTGATGTTCCAGCAGGTGTTACTCTGGCATCCTTCAGGTTAACTAGACTGATGTTACAGCAGGTGTTACTCTGGCACCCTTCAGGTTAACTAGACTGATGTTCCAGCAGCTGTTACTCTGTCACCTTCAGGTTAACTAGACTGATGTTCCAGCAGTTGTTACTCTGTCACCCTTCAGGTTAACTAGAATGATGTTCCAGCAGGGGTTACTCTGGCACCCTTTAGGTTAACTAGACTGATGTTCCAGCAGGTGTTACTCTGGCACCCTTCAGGTTAACTAGACTGATGTTCCAGCAGGTGTTACTCTGTCACCCTTCAGGTTAACTAGACTGATGTTCCAGCAAGTGTTACTCTGTCACCCTTCAGGTTAACTAGACTGATGTTCCAGCAGGTGTTACTCTGGCACCCTTCAGGTTAACTAGACTGATGTGCCAGCCGGTGTTACTCTGTCACCCTTCAGGTTAACTAGACTGATGTTCCAGCAGGTGTTACATTGTCACCCTTCAGGTTAACTAGACTGATGTGCCAGCAGGTGTTACTCTGTCACCCTTCAGGTTACACTTTTACGACTCTTCATCCTTCAGGTTTAACTAGACTATTGTGTTAAGTTTATTTTAAATAACTTTCCAAATGTAGGACCCTAATTCAGGTTAACTAATTGTGTAATAAAAAGGTGTTGATATGCACCCTTCGGTAAATTTCAGTGTTGAGAGGGTGTAGAAGAGCTGCGGAATGATCCCGGGGAGAGACGCATATTGAATTTAATGTGTGAACACTGGACTGTGTTGTGCAATGGGGTCGGGTGTTCTCGAGGGTCAATTGGGATTTTTCGGCCTTAATTTGTAATTAGGAACCCATGTTAGTGTCTCCTGCTGAAGAATTGGGACTGGAAATTTGTGGGACCTCAAGAATTATGTGTGTATGGCAGAAGATAAGGGATGTGAACATCACTCTCAGGGAAGTGCACCATTAGTCCTTGTATTTAGATCCCTAACTGGCCAGTGTAGGGTCTAGGTGTTAGGCAGGTGTTGTGGTGTGATCCATCTACAGTAATTAAATGGTAAGTGTTAATACCAATTAAATTTTGTGTCCCCAGCAATCCTAATCCTATACAGTCCACAACTTTAATTTACCAGAGTAGCTGGTTTTAATATTATAATTATTAATTTAATGTCAGTTCTAGCTTTTTGTGAGAGTTGTTGGGAGTGGGCAACGAGGGAGTTACAGTTCAACGACCTGCTGTGTCTTAAGTCCCACTTACCTCACCCAAATTACTTGCAGGTTACACTATGTAACAAAATTTCACTTTTGTCGTGTTCCTGGGAAATAAGCATCATTTCCCAATTCTTTATAACTAAACAGAATTTAAAAATAAATTTTGATTCCAGAACTTTGCTTTTGTGGTCAGGACACTTGTGGAACACTTTCAAGAAAGACTGATGCAAAACTATTATATTCTAGGGTTTTGCTTGGCAAATATAAAAACAGGGGCTTATAAACCAGCGTTCAGTTCAGCTCTGGCTGCCTGAGAAGACACATCAGAAGAAGTGAAATGGCATCAAGAGGCTGCAATCATTCTCCAGATGCATTCTGCTACATATGTGGTCAATTCATTAAGACAAGAGCAAAGAAGGTCTCTGTAACAGCATCTAAAAAATGTGTGAAGCTTACAAAGCATATTTTGGCATGCCAGTTGTGACCAAGACAAGACCTGGGCACCTCATGTTGCTTGTGAGCATTGTAAGAAAACATTGAAAGGTAAGAAAGTCATTAGTTATATGAAGAATAAAATCTTGAATAGGAACATTTTTTAAATGAAATGTATGTAACAGAAACTAATTCTTTTGTTCTTTTACAGGATGGTATAGAGGAGAAAAAATGAGTCATGAAGTTTGCTGTTCCGAGAATATGGTGTGAACCCACTGATCACTCAACCAACTGCTACTTCTGCTTGGTGGATCCTGCCAAACACCGAACTGAGAAAAATGCAACTGCTATTTCTTAACCAGACCTTCACTCTTCTACTTCACCAGTACCACACAGTGCTGGTCTTCCTGTACCTACACCTCCAGAAAGAAGTCAACCGTCAGAAGAAGAAAGTAGCAAATCAGAAAATGAAGAGCACAGTGAACAAGATTATGATCTTACAGATGCAGCTGTTGGGAGGAATCCTTACTAACCAAACCAAACACACCTCAATGACCTTATCAGAGATCTTGGTTTGACAAAGTCAAATGACAAGTGACAAGACAAAGAAAACATCACCAAGATTTCTCAAGCTTCTTCAGTAATGAAGACAGGTTGTGCTACTGTAATAATGTATGAGGCCTGTTTGATGCAATTGGAATTGCATGCAATGCAGATGAGTGGAGACTTCATTGACAGCTCCTCCAGAAGCTAAAAAGCTGTACTTCTGCACAATAGGAACAAGTATCCATCTCTTCCCTTGGCTCATTCAGTGCATCTTAAGGAGGACTACAACAGTGTCAAACTTCTACTGGAAGCTTTGAACTATGATAAGTATGGCTGGGAGGTTATTGGAGACTTCAAAATGGTGGCAATTTTGATGGGACTCCAAGGAGATTTTACCAAGTTTCCCTGTTATTTCTGTCACTGGGATAGTAGACACAGAGCAGCATATTACCAGAGGAAGCACTGGCCTCAAAGGACTGTGTTCTCAGTAGGAAGACGTACTATCAAACATAAACCATTGGTGGATCCTCAAACGATTCTGTTCCCTCCATTACACATCAAACTAGGGCTAATGAAAAAGTTTATTACAGCTCTTGACAAAGAGTCTGCAGCCTTCAAGTATCTTCAAGACTTCTTCTCCAAGCTATCAGAGACAAAGGTGAAGGCTGACATCTTCACTGGACCACAAGCCAGGAAAATCATGGAGTGCTCAGAATTTCCAAAGAAGCTCACAGAGAAGAAAAAGGAAGCCTGGGAGAGTTTTGTTGCTGTAGCACAGGACTTTCTGGGCAATAACAAGGCTGACAATTATGAGGAACTTTTTGAGACCTTAGTAAAAAGCTATGGTCAGATGGGCTGTAGGATGTCCCTTAAGGTCCATATCCTTGAAAAAAAATTGATGGGAGACAACATTTGGGGGCTTAAACGGGAAAGTGATTTGTTGCATACCTGGAGTTTACCTGGAGAGGGTTTCGGGGAGTCTGAGACCAGGCTTCATGGTGGATCAGGGTCTGATCAACCAGGCTGTTACTGCTGGCCGCACGCAAACTGACGTACGAACCACAGCCCTGTTAATCAGGTACTGACTTTAGATGCCTGTCCAGTGCCTTCTTGAAAACAGCCAAGGGTCTATTGGTAATCCCCCTTATGTATGCTGAGAGGCAGTTGAACAGTCTTGAGCCCCGGACACTTATTGTGTTGTCTCTCAATGTTCTCGTGGCGCCCCTGCTTTTCATTGGTGGAATGTTGCATCTCCTGCCGAGTCTTTTGTTTTCATAGGGAGTGATTTTTGTGTGCAAGTTTGGTACTAATCCCTCTAGGATTTTCCAAGTGTATATTATCATGTATCTCTCTCGCCTGCATTCCAGGGAATAGAGATCAAGGACCTTCAATCGTTCCCAGTAATTTAGGTGCCTTAGGTGAGCCGTGAAAGTTATTTGTACACTCTCCAGGTCAGCAATTTCGCCTGCCTTGAAGGGGGCAGTTAGTGTACAGCAGTATTCCAGCCTCTGACTTTATCACTCCTAGGTCCTTCACATTACGTTTTCGTTCTATTGTATGGTTAGAGTTCTCGCAAATCTAAAAAAACTGCTCATTTTTAACTTTGTAGGCATGTTTCAGAAAGTTTAAAATAAAATTTGTGTAAATTTTATTTCTTTTATTATGTTTTTGTTTTACAACCAAAACTAGCAAAAAATATTTAAATTTAGCCATTTTTTGTCAAAAATTCATCCTATAAGCCACAAAAGCAAAGTTTAAAAGGAATAATGTTTTTTTTCTATTGTTTTGCAATAAAAGGAGTTGGAAAATAACACTTACTTGCCAGGGACAAAAATTGTGTTACATAGTGTAATAATTCTGGTAACACCCTGTAAATCTCACTCAGGTAATTTACTCACATAATAATAATAATTTTCATATCTTGGCTACCAAGGTGTTGCCGATCATCCATGAATACTAAGACATATTGTTCACTATGAATGATAAGTATTTAAATCAAATTAATTGCTAACATTTTTTAAGTAAAGGAAGTCACCTGTAGTACCTTCATAGTGATTAGAGATGCTGACAGTATGACGAGAGAAAGATAAAAAGGTTGGGGCTATGTGACTGGCGCGTCTGTTTACTTTGATAAATTGTGTTGGGCCAAGATTTCAGAAACGCAGATTCTGATATTTTGAGTAATGGTTTTGGCGATGACTGATCTAAACAGCGCTTACTGGGCTGGTCTGATTCCCTGATGACTACAGTAGTTTGACCTTATGGAAGTGTGTAGTATATCCGATTGTCCCGTGTTGGAAAGATCACTGCGGTAAAGGACCAGCTATAGAATGGCTGTAGTTTCTGTCACAATAGAAACGAGATATTTCAGTGTCGGCTGAGCGGTCGTTTGCAATCTTAAAGTCTGAACAGCAAGTTTTATCAGTCTGTGAGGACAATGGGAACAGAAAGTTAAGTAAACACACAAAGTATCAGTGGCAGAGGTGTGAACCACATTGATACGATAATTTAACACACGAAGTAATGGTAGCAGAGGTGTGAATGGTTAAGTTAGGAAAGATTCGTCAGGAAACAGGACAAGTGTTTCCTGACACGGGTCATGTGATGATCCATCACTGCAGCTCTTGGTCATCTGAACGAGGCCTTTAGCTGGCTTACTGGTCCACCCCTTTAGAAATTAAGGCTCATTTTAGAAAGAGGTGTGAACCACATTGGTACGAGGGCTATAAGTTTGATGAAATGCAAGTTTAATATCCAGAGGGCGTAGGGATTTTTTTATATTCTGTATATTACAAAAGAGAGAGAGAGAGAGAGAGAGAGAGAGAGAGAGAGAGAGAGAGAGAGAGAGAGAGAGAGGAGAGATAAACGGGTAATTAATATTACAGTATTGCTGATGACACTGTGCTTTTGGGAGATTCTGAAGAGAAGTTGCAGAGGTTGGTGGACGAGTTTGGTAGGCTATGTAAAAGAAGGAAATTAAAAGTGAACATAGGAAAGAGCAAGGTGATGAGGATAAAAAAAAATTTAGGAAGTAATAGTAATAGTAATAGTAGTTTATTTGGACATGATACAAAGAGTTACAATTTGTTATGAGATGTTATGAGGTGTACATGCCAAAAGCCCCTAATATGCAGGGCATTTTGGGCAGACTTAAAATTAACTTAAAACTAAATGGTAAGAATTTTAGTAGATCGTTTACAATATGAGTATAGTTGAGTATTGAAGCTATGAAATTTGAATAGTTTAGACTATGACATTTTTGTAACTTAGTTTTATGCTTTTGTCTTATTTATAAAATTAATTAAATCAGATTAAACAATATGTGTTGCAATAACAAATTATATGGTCATTAGATGAGTTACAAGGAGCACAAGGGTACATAAGGATACATGAGGTATAAGTTTCAACATTTGTACTAGATTATATTTTGTAAACTATTTCTCATTGAGCAATTAAGGGATTTTGAGGCTAAAAGGTAAGAATTATAGTAGACAATTTACAATATAAGTATAGTTGAGTATTTAAGCTATGAAATTTGAACATAATTTGAGCATGACATTTTTGAAACATAATAGTTTTATAATTTTGTATTCAGATATTTGGGAGGACTTGTCAGTAGATGGGTCTATAAAAGACTAGGTGAATCATAGAACGAATGAGGGTAAAAAGGTGAGTAATGTACTGAGGAGTATGTGGAGACAAAGAACGTTATCCATGGAAGCAAAGAGGGGAATGTATGAGAGCACAGTTATACCAATGTTGTTATATAGGTGTGAAGCATGGGTGGTGAATGTTGCAACAAAGAGAAGGCTGGAGGCAGTGGAGATGACGTGCCTGAGGGCAATGTGCGGTGTGAATATCATGCAGAGAATCCGTAGTTTGGAAATTAGGAGGAGGTGCGGGGTTACTAAAAGTATTATCCAGAGGGCTAAGGAGTTATTGAGGTGGATCGGACATTTAGAGATGGAACGAAATAGAATGACTTTGAGAGCGTATAAATCTGTAGTGGAAGGAAGGCGGGGAAGGGGTCGGCATAGGAAAGGTTGGAGGAATGGGGTAAAGGAGGTTTGTGTGAGGGGCTTGGACTTCCAGCAAGCATGTGTGAGCATGTTAGATAGGAGCGAATGGAGACAAATGGTGTTTATGACTTGACGTGCTGTTGGAGTGTGAGCGAAGTAATATTTATGGAGGGATTCAGGGAAACTGGTTACCCGGAAATGAGCCCAGTAGGTTGGAAGAACAGTGCCTGCGCTCTGAAGGAGGGATGTTGATATGTTGCAGTTTTTAATTGTAGTGTTGGCACGCCTCTGGTAAGACAGTGATGGAGAGAGTGATGATGAAAGTGTTTCTTCTTTTTCGGGTCATCCTGCCTTGATTCCCACGGCCGATGTTTTAATAATAAAAATAATCTCGTTTTCTACCTGAGCTCTAAAAAGAGCAATTGCACATTTACCGGATGTGCCACCGCCCACCACACGTCTTGAGACGACCACTAACACGCTCGGAATAGCATAAGGTTGACACTGTGTTTTTCTCCTGGGAACACACGTATGAGCACGGGTTGGGGTCCTTCTTGACCCACACCGTTGTAAGTTTATTCAGGTATACACAAATACAGTTGCATAGATTATCATACATAGCAGCATATGTGTGTAGAACGTATGCTCTGGTGGCCTGGTGGCTAAAGCTCTCGTTTCACACACGGAGGGCCCGGGTTCGATTCCCGGATGGGTGGAAACATTTCGACGTGTTTCTTTACACCTGTTGTCATGTTAACCTAGCAGCAAATAGGTACCTGGGTGTTAGTCGACTGGTGTGGGTCGCATCCTGGGGGACAAGATTAAGTACCCCAATGGAAATAAGACAGACAGTCCTCGATGACGCACTGACTTTCTTGGGTTATCCTGGGTGGCTAACCCTCCGGGGTTAAAAATCCGAAGAAATCTTATCTTAACCCAAAAAAGTCAGACGAAGTTATTTATTTCCATTGGGATCCTTTGGTTTATTCCGTGTGTCTGTAATTACCTATTTTATTTACCCAACTGAGTTTCTGGAGTTTGATCTTTAGCTGTTATGCCTGTCTTTTAATCATGTAGACATTATCTGTTACTATCATAATCCTTTCTCAAGATGTTTATATACTATATTTGCTGCCACTATGTCGTTCCAGTCTTCCCCACTGTATTCCTACACTAACTAATTTCTCTTTTAATCATAGTAGTATTCACTTTGATGTCTGTACTCTGTCACACACACATACACACACACACACACACACACACACACACACACACACACACACACACACACACACACACACTAGTCCCAGAGCTAAGGGGATTGTCCTACGAAGAAAGGTTAAGGGAAATCGGCCTGACGACACTAGAGGACAGGAGGGTTAGGGGAGACATGATAACGACATATAAAATACTCAGAGGAATAGATAAGGTGGACAGAGACAAGATGTTCCAGAGAGGGGACACAGAAACAAGGGGTCACAATTGGAAGTTGAAGACTCCTATGAGTCAAAGGGATGTTAGGAAGTATTTCTTCAGTCATAGAGTTGTCAGGAAGTGGAATAGCTTAGAAAGCGACATAGTGGAGGCAGGAACCATACATAGTTTTAAGACGAGGTTTGATAAAGCTCATGGAGCAGGGAGAGAGAGGACCTAGTAGCAATCAGTGAAGAGGCGGGGCCAGGAGCTATGAATCGACCTCTGCAACCACAAATAGGTGAGTACAAATAGGTGAGTAACACACACACACACACACACACACACACAGGCACAGCAGTCACGCGCGTTTTGAGCTCCGCTAAATTGGGTGGTATTGGGTGGTCCTAGGGGGAATCCGAGTGCAACAAACAGGCGTGGGCATAGGCTAAAGTGTCATACTCATTTAAAACCAAAAAGCAGGGAAATACGAGTGATCCCAGAGGAAGAAAACACAGTAAATAGTGGAAGTGCCAGTGAGGGTGAGGCGTTGATAGGCCTAACAGTGGTTGCCACACAGCAGGAAGTCGAGAATTTATCGTAGTGAACTATAATGCAGTGGGGAGCATATCTACTGGAGGCACCCAAGAAAGGAAGATAAGTGCAAGGCAAGCAGTGAACAATACGGTGATTGCATAATGTGAGCCCAATAGAAAAGAAACGAAGAGGTAGTACCCAGCAGGACCCAGCAGTACCCAGCAGTACCCAGCAGTACCCAGCAGGGCGCCACGCCAGGAGAATACCCACAGCAGACATCGAATGTAATGTACAAATTCC
>WNWK01048184.1:0-13649 GCA_009830355.1 Cherax destructor
AATTAGTAAATAGGCGGTTTCTTGTACTCAATCGATAGACGAAATGGAGTTCTAGCGAAATAGCTATAAATTTAGGAGACTGAAACATTGGAATTTGTCGAAAATAGGGCTCAAAGTGGGCAAAATCGCCGATGCGTAAGTGTCATGGCTACCGCTAACTTCGCGAAAGCATAATTCCGTTAGTTTTCAATCAAATTTCATAATTTTGGTGGCGTTATGATCGGAAAACGATTCTCTATCATTTCATAAGAAAAAATTAATTTTTTTTTTTCCAAAAAATTTTCGACCCCAGGAACACTTTTCTGAGAAGGCCTGTCGACCCCCAAAGGGTTAATATTGTTTATGTCATATTAGATGAATTGTGATAGATAAATAAGCCGAAGAGCTGATATTAGTGTCAAATTGAAGCATTTTGTCCTGCCTCCCAACAATAAACTCGCCTCCCTCTCTCCTCTCCATCTTCCATACACCAACAAGAGTCGCCAATAAAGGTAAGTTTGATGTTAAATGTTCATTTATACATGTTAATAGTGCTTTATATTTATTTGTCATTCTTTTCTGTATTAAAATCTATATTTAACCCTTTAACCCTTTACCGGGCACTCCCTGGAAAATGATAATTTCGAAATGTGTTTCATATGAGTGGATAGAGTAACTCAATGTAAGGATAATGAGCCCATATAATTGAAATTCTAAAAAAAACTTTTCACGCAATTGCCAATATTCAAGGACCGTCTACAGACGGTCCTGACCGTTAAAGGGTGTCAAATTCTGAATGTTGCAAATTTGCAATTGTTAATAAAACACCAAATAAGTATTTTTCTATTTTATTATACTAATATACAATATCAAAAACACAAATGGAACTTGTTTCCAAACATTTTGTAGGTATAAAAAATATAAAAGTGAACCAAAGAGCAACATGGACACATTGCAAAGGGATAAAACTTTCAAGTCCCATATTCCTGAATTTCCTGAGAAAAACAATCATTCTTGATCACTAATTGCTACAATGAAAGGCTATGAAGCAATTTCTTTCCTTCTTGATGCATAGATTTACCTTGCATACGGCACACAATAATGAGGATGTGACAGGATTTTTTTGTTTTGCTGCAATAATTGCATGTAAATATTCTGCCTTGCACTGGCCAGTGACCTAGCATTTTATCAAACCTATCATTTTGGTCAAACCTCACACTGTCATCAGGCCTTTCTGCACGTTGGTACTGCACTGGAGATGGCAACAGGTCATCTGGTTCTGGATCTGAGTCACTTTCCACCAAAATGCAGAGATATTTGAACTTCTGTTGGAAGGGTTCACAATAGAACAATTTCACATTGATCTGGAATGACAATAAGAATGTTCTGTACACACCCAGACCACTACAGAATTCATATATGCACTAGAAATTTTTATATAAATATTTATTTACTGAAATTTGAAATGTGGCCCTGACGGGCGGGACCGTCTGTACACGGTCCTCTTTGTTGCACTTTTTTCAATTGCATGGTACACTCATATTATGCATATCTAACTCCTGATATATATCTCAAAATATGCCTAAACTATTCATTTACACACTGGACACAACAATAAGTACTTACCGACATTGTAGAGAGTATAATCACAGTGTATATGAGTGGAAGAAGAGCAAAAATCTGGCTCTGGGTGACGCCAAGCGAGAAGTGTTTACATTTTGGTCTCTCAACCAATGGGAAGCGAGCAGATGCCGGTCTCACTTAGCTGGAGCGACTCACAGAAGGCTTGTGATTGGTCAGAAACAGAGAACGGGAACCTAGATGCGCTGGGGGAGTAGGATGACACGTGCAAAAAACACGTGTTTAGGACTGTCTCTACACGGTCCTGCCCGGTAAAGGGTTAAGGGTCCAGAGGCCAAATTTCTTAAAAAAAAAAAAATCTTATTTTTTCTTATGAAATGGTAGAGAATCTTTTTCTGAAGGTAATAAAACAAAAAGTACGAAATTTGATGAAAAATTGACGAAATTATGCTCTTGCGAATTTTGATGCGTCAGCGATATTTGCACATCAACGATTTTGCCGACTTTGACTCCCATTTTAGGCAAATTACATTATTCCAGTTGACCAAATTCTTAGCTATTTCACTAGTATTACTTCTATTCTATCGATTGAGCACAAGAAATCGCCCAGTCAACTGTTTCAACTACAAAATAAAGTGATTGGAAATTGGTAATTTAGCCAATTTAACTCAAAGTTCAAAATAGTATTCCAATTTCAAAATAGGGTGCAGAATAAACAATGCAGGCATTCCTGGAACTAAACTAACATTTCCTCTGTTCATTAGTTACGTTTTCAGTTTACAAATGAATTCCATTTTTATTTTTTATTCACATAATGAATTTTTATTCAAACAAAAAAATTGAAGATTTACTGATATGCAATATTGTAATAATTGTACAAATAATATCACCACATTTATGAACGTGGACATCGGCAAAAATTTAACATTTCCGCTATTTTGAGCTCAGTTTTAAGCCATTTCCAATACTAAAACCAATCAAAATCATCTCTATATCTGTTACATATCTTCCATTCTATCAAATGAGACAAAGAAATAGCAAATACAACTATAAAAAGTACACAAAAAAACACTGCAAAGTTGCTGTTATAATCAAAAATTACGGTCTCAGTTTTTTTTCTCTCATTATGCACTGTGTGCTGCAGGATTTGTTTTATGTGGTGCACACTTACCACATAGATGTATTCTCTCATATCTAGGCCCAAATTTACCGCTCACAGCTTATCTGAGTGAGCTGAGCTCATGGCGTAGAACTACAGTTTGGACCCAGAACTCAAAGCCGTAGAGCTACAGCACGGACCCTGAAAGGGTTAATCTCTAAAAAATTATTTTTTGTTAATACTCCTGGGTGTCTGAAACGGATTAATTGAATTTACATTATTTCTTATGGGAAAAATGGCTTCAGTTTTCGTTGATTTCAGTTTTAGTCGATCCCTCTGGAATGGATCAAGCACGAAAACGGAGGGTTGACTGTAGTTGTAATTTCGTCACGTTTTCCATATCGGAGTACAGTGGTACCTCGGTTAGCGATATTAATCCGTCCCAGAGGGAATATCTGTAACCGATTTTATCGTTATCCGATTCAATTTTCCCCATAAGAAATAATAAAAATAAAATTAATCCGTTCCAGACTTCCAAAAGTAGTAAAATAAAATATTTTTTAGAACTTTTTGACATTAAATTATACACAATTTTATGAACAATAAAGAAATACATGTAAATATGTATAGTACAATAACATGTCACTTACATTTATTGAAGAGTTGTTGATGTGTGGAGGACGGGAGGAGGGGAAAGGATGGAGTAGTATGCTAGTGTTTGGAAGGGGAATCCCCTTTCATTAACACTGCAGGTACCAAGTTCTTTTCTGGGGTTACTGGCCTTTTTCTTTTAATGCCACTAGGACCAGCTTGAGAGTCACTGGACCCCTCTCTCACAAAAAATCATTCCAGGGAGCATGCCTGCATGCTACACTCCCTGCATGAATGCTACACTCCCTGCATGAATGCTACACTCCCTGCATGCCTGCTACACTCCCTGCATGCCTGCTACACTCCCTGCATGCCTGCTACACTCCCTGCATGAATGCTACACTCCCTGCATGCCTGCTACACTCCCTGCATGAATGCTACACTCCCTGCATGAATGCTACACTCCCTGCATGAATGCTACACGCCCTGCATGAATGCTACACTCCCTGCATGAATGCTACACTCTCTGCATGAATGATACACTCCCTGCATGAATGCTACACTCCCTGCATGAATGCTACACTCCCTGCATGAATGCTACACTCCCTGCATGAATGCTACACTCCCTGCATGAATGCTACACTCCCTGCATGAGTGCTACACTCCCTGCATGATGCTACACTCCCTGCATGCATGCTACACTCCCTGCATGAATGCTACACTCCCTGCATGCCTGCTACACTCCCTGCATGAATGCTACACTCCCTGCATGAATGCTACACTCCCTGCATGAATGCTACACTCCCTGCATGAATGCTACACTCCCTGCATGAATGCTACACTCCCTGCATGAGTGCTACACTCCCTGCATGCACTCCTGCATGAACTACCTCCTGCATGAATGCTACACTCCCTGCATGAATGCTACACTCCCTGCATGAATGCTACACTCCCTGCATGAATGCTACACTCCCTGCATGAATGCTACACTCCTGCATGAATGCTACACTCCCTGCATGAATGCTACACTCCTGCATGAATGCTACACTCCCTGCATGAATGCTACACTCCCTGCATGAATGCTACACTCCCTGCATGAATGCTACACTCCTGCATGTATGCTACACTCCCTGCATGAATGCTACACTCCCTGCATGAATGCTACACTCCCTGCATGAATGCTACACTCCCTGCATGAATGCTACACTCCCTGCATGAATGCTACACTCCATGCATGAATGCTACACTCCCTGCATGAATGCTACACTCCCTGCATGAATGCTACACTCCCTGCATGAATGCTACACTCCCTGCATGAATGCTACACTCCCTGCATGAATGCTACACTCCCTGCATGAATGCTACACTCCCTGCATGAATGCTACACTCCCTGCATGAATGCTACACTCCCTGCATGAGTGCTACACTCCCTGCATGAGTGCTACACTCCCTGCATGAGTGCTACACTCCCTGCATGAATGCTACACTCCCTGCATGAATGCTATGAATGCGATGGTAGAATAGGCTTTACCATACAGCCTGGCCAGCTCAGTGATACGCACTCCACTTTCATATTTTGTTATTATCTCCTTCTTCAGTTCTACTGTATTTCTGAGCCTCTTTACCACAGGGCTGGCACTAGGAGCTTTCTTTGGACCCATGGTAGCTTATTTAGCAGTTGCAAGCACTAAAAACAGTGGAATAATGACAATACAGTGGACCCCCGAGTATCGTAAGGCTTATATATCGTAAAACTCGTGTTACGTAAGCTTTTTTCGATTTCGTGTATCGTAAATGGACTCGTGTATCGTAACGTATTAGACCTGTCTCCCTGCTCCGTGCCTGCCCTGCGCAGGACGCCAGTGAAGTGTTGTTTACCATTGAGAGAACATTACCCAGCGCGCTCTTTCAAACATTCACAATACATTTGGTGTCTTTTTTGGTGGTTTAGTGATTGTCACTGTGAAATAAGTCACCATAGGTCCAAAGAAGCTTCACAAGTCGATAAGTGATAAAGTGTAGCAATGGAAATAAGTCACTCTGTCTGACTTTTTTGGGTTATCCTAGGTTTTCTACACATATTCTGCTATGTATGATAATCTATGTATAACTGGATTTGTGTATACCTGAATAAACTTACTTACTTAAGTAAGTTAAGGAATTAATCGATAGAAAATGACTACTCAAAACTTAACTTCTACAATGTTTGAGATTATAGGGACACTGACAAGAACGCAGTACTGTTCCACCATCTCCTCCAAGTGTAAGTATTTCTTATTTATATAAGTGTGAATATTTCTTATTTATAAATTAAAGTGTAAATATTTCTTATTTATAAATTAAAGTGTAAATGTTTCTTAATTATAAATTATGCAACTACTCAAACCCATACTATTTGCAGATGACACTACATACGTTATCTCGCACCCAAGCCCAGACATACTAGCCAACACTGTAAATACTGAATTGCAGAAAATATTTTCCTGGATGATGACCAACAAACTTACTCTCAATATTGATAAAACCTATTTTATCCAGTTTGGGAACAGAGCTACAAACGCACCACTTAACATAATGATAAACGGGTCCCCTATCGCAAAACTCACAGAGGGAAAATTCTTAGGAATCCATCTTGACAGTGGCCTCAAATTTCATACACATATACAACAAATTTCCAAGAAAGTCTCAAGGACCGTGGAATACTATCCAAGATACGGTACTATGTTCCACAACCAGCTCTCCTTACCTTATATCACTCACTCATTTACCCCTACCTCACCTATGGAATCTGCGCATGGGGATCTACATCAATAACTAATCTCAGACCACTAATAACACAACAAAAGGCAGCAGTTAGAATGATAACACATTCACACTCCAGACAACATACTCCACCAATTTTCAAAATCTAAACTTACTCACCATACAAGACATTCATACATTTTACTGTGCCTACTACATACATAGAACACTCTATGCAAATATTAACCCACCACTCAAACTTCTCCTTACCAATTTTAACAGGACACATGACCATAACACTAGACACAGATCACTCCTCGATGTTCCCCGTGTCCATCTAACACTATGTAAAAACTCAATGCATATAAAAGGCACGAAAATTTGGAATTCATTACCTGTCATTGCCAAGGAAACCCTGCCTGTACCCCAATTCAAAAGATGCTAAAACCACCTTCTCACCCAAACCTAAATGCTCAATACCAAACACTCCCAACAAAGTAGAATAATCACTTAAATGTAAAAACCTGATTACTCACTTAACCCTTTCGGGGTTATGGTCGTACAAGTACGTTTTACGCACTGTGGTTATTGACGTACTAGTACGCCTAAATTCTAGCGTCCTCAAATCAAGCAGAAACAGGCTGTTAGGCCTAGATGTGATAGAATTGGTCTGTGCGGTCAGTGTGCGCAGTATAAAAAAATTCCTGCACCACAGTGCATAATGAGGAAAAAAAAACTCTGACCGTGTTTTTGGTTTAAAACAGCGACTTTGCAGTCTATTTTCATATGGTATTTATGCTTGTATTCTCGTTTTCTTAGTCTCATTTTATAGAATAGGTGATATATTACAGAAATAGAGATAATTTTGACTGGTTTCACGATGACAAGGACCTTGAAATGAGTGCAAAGTAGCAAAAATGTTCGATTTTGGCTGATGTTCAGGAGTAAACAAATCACACCATGCATCCAATACACATCAACTGGAGAGTCTAATATTCTTGCACAAGTGCGCTGATATTATTTATACTATTTTTACAGTGATGCAGTTGTATACATAACAGTAAATCTTCTATTTTTTGTGAGAATAAAAATTCAAAATGGAAATCAAAAGTAATGTAAGAGGGGCCTAGAGACGTGACTAATGAACAGAGAAGATGTTATTTTAGTGCCAGGAATGTCTGTCTTGTTTATTATGGACCCTATTTTGAAATTGGCATCGTTTGAAATTTGTGTGAAATTGGCCAAATTGCCATTTTCTGACCACTATTTTGGGTAGTTGAAATTGGTAAATAGGGGTTCTTGTACTCAATCGATAGAAGAAATGGAGTTCTAGCGAAATAGCTATAATTTTAGTAGACTGAAACATTGGAATGTGCCAAAATAGGGCTCAAAATGGGCGAAATCGCCGATGCTAAGTGTCATGGCTACCGCTAACTTCCAAAGCATAATTCCGTTAGTTTTCTATCAAATGTCATAATTTTTGTGGCGTTATGATCAGAAAAAGATTCTCTATCATTCCATAAGAAAAAATATTTTTTTTTTTTTTTTAAATTCGTGGACCCTGAGAACGAGTTTGAGAGAGACCCCTTGGACCCCCAAAGGGTTAAATGTAAAAACCTGTTATGAATAATACATACATTGATATGTTCAACTTATATATTTAAACTTTATAACATAGATACATAATTATACTTATTATATACATTATCAACAATAATTTTTTACCATGTAGTCTAAGTAGTCCTAAGAATGCCCGCAATGCACAGCATATTAGGGGCTTTTGGCATGTACATCTCTTTTATACCTATGTATCATGTAAACCCAACAATGTATCTTTGTACCATGTCTAAATAAAGTATTATTATTATTATTATTATTATTATTATTATTATTATTATAGTGGTGGTTGCTTTCTGCTGAAACCGACTACCACCATGGCTTATGGTCAGTGGCCCTATAACCAACAATAACACAAGACACTCCACCAGTTCTTAGATTCGTACTGACATGTTTTATTCATTCTAGAGTTTATATCATGTTTCTATGTTATTAATATTATTTATTATGTCATATTAGATGAATTGTGCTAGATAAATAAGCCGCAGAGTTCATATTAGTGTCGTATTGAAGGGCTATCTTGTCCTGCCTCCAAACAAACTCTCCTGACTCTCTCATACACCAACAAGAGTCTTCAGTAAAGGTAAAACTGATTCAAATGTTCATTTATCAATTAAAATTAGTGCTTTATATTTATTTCTCATTGTTTTCTGATGTAAAACTATAGTACAGTGGTCCCTCGACTATCGAATTATTCCGCTCCAGGAGCTATTACTAACACAAAATTTACGAATTCAAACCTTTTTTCCTATAAGAAATAATGTACAGTAGACCTCAGTTAACGAAAGGTCTAGTTAATGAAAAATCGGTTATCAAAGCTTTTTTCGCAATCAGATAGCGAAAAGCCGTTAGTGAAACGATTAGACGTGTCCGCTGCTCATCGCCTCTGGCCTGTGCAAGACGCCAGTGTAGCATTGTTTACCATTGAGAGAACATTACCCAGCGCGCTCTTTCAAACATTCAATACCTTTGGTGTCTTTTGGTGGTTTAGTGATTGTCACTGTGAAATAAGTCACCATGGGTCCAAAGAAGCTTCCTAGTGGACCCCAGTGGTAAAGAGAGTGAGGAACACCATCGAACTGAAGAAAGAGATAATAGAAAATATGAGAGTGGCGACGCCTCAGTGATCTCTGCAGGATGTACGACAAGAAAAGTGCATCTACTATCGGCACTATCCTGGCAAAGAGAAATGAGATCAAGGAAGTAATGTTGCAAAAAGGGGTTAATTTGTTAACGAAACAAAGATCGAAAACAGTGGATGAGGCTGGAGAAGTTACTGATGGTGTGGATCAATGAAAACAGATAGCGGTGATAGTATTTCCATGGCATAATTTTGAAAGGCAAGGAAGTTGCACGCAGATCTTGTCAAGACAATGCCTGCAACCAGTGGTGAGGCGAGTGATTTTAAAGCCAGCAAAGGCTGGTTGAGAGGTTTAAGAAACGTAGTGGCATACACAGTGTTGTGAGGCATGGTGAGGCAGCCAGCCAGACAAACGGCAGCTGAAAAATTTGTGAGGAATTTAGGGGTTCAGAGGCTGAAGAATTCCTCCCGTAACAAGTGTTTAATTGTGATGAAACAGGCCTGTTTTGGAAGAAAATGCCCAACAGGACCTTCATTACTCAGGAGGAAAAGGCAAGCCAGGACACAAGCCTATGAAAGACAGGCTAACTCTTATGATGTGTGCTAATGCCATGGTGATTTTAAAGTGAAGCCTTTACGGTGTATCACTCAGAAAATCCCAGACCCTTCAAGAAACACAGTGTTGAGAAGAATAATTTGTGTGTGCATTGGAAGGCTAACACCAAGGCATAGCTCATCACGGAGATTTTCAAGGAATGGGTGACTGAGTGTTTGGCCCTTTGTGAAGAAATACCTCCTGGAAAAGAAATTGGGACTCATGCCTCTTGGTACTGAAAATGCTCCTGCTCATCCTCACAACTTGGAAGAGTTGTTGCCTGATGAGTTCAGTTTCATCACAGTGAAGTTCTTGCCCCTATACCACTCCTCCTCATCCAGCCCATGGACCAGCAGGTCATTGCAAACTTCAAGAAACTGTACACCAAAGCAGTGTTTCAGAGGTGCTTTAATATGACCAATGACTCTGTATTGACCCTAAGAGAGTTCTGGAAAGATCACTTCAATATCTGCATTGCCTAGGCCTTATGGGTAAGGCTTGGGAGGGAGGACTTCAGACTTTGAACTCTGCTTGGAGACCACTGTGGCTGGATTGTGTTGAAAAGAGGGATTTTGAAGGATTTGAGGCTGACCCTGATGACCCTGTGCTGTGTGGAAGATATTGTGGCATTGGGGAACAGCCTGGTGTTGGAGTGAGATGGTGAGGATGTGGAAGAGTTGGTGGAGGAGCACAGGATAGAGCTAACAACTGAAGAGCTGCAAGAGCTTTATCTGGAACAGCAACAGACCACAGCTGAGGTTATTGCTTCACAGGAGGAGGAAGAGAGAGGAAGGAGGTGCCTTCTTCAGAGATTAAGGAAATTTGTTCAATGTGGAATAAGGTGCAGACATTTGTTGAAAGACACCACCTGAGCAAGCGGAAATGAGCCTTCTGTGCAACCACTTCAGTGACAGAGCCATGTTGCACTTCAGGAAAGTATTGAAGAGTCCCCAGAAACAGAGGACTCTGGACAGTTATTTTCTAAGAAGAGTTCTAGTGACTCTCAAGCTGGTCCTAGTGGCATTAAAAGACCAAGAAGGAAGTAACCCCAGAGAGGGACTTGTTACCTGAAGTCCTTTTTGAGGGGATTCCTTCCAACCACTAACACCCTGCCCCTGTCATCATCCCTATCTTCCAGATGCCTGCAAGTCTCTTCAATAAAGGTAAGGAGTGGTGAGAGAGTGCAAAAGAAGAGCGGATGAAAGAATGGGAGAGGCTCTGTCAAGAAATTTTGCTGAATACAAGAAAAATTATGGAGTGAGATAAACAAGGTAAGAAAGCCTAGGGAACAAATGGATTGTCAGTTAAAAACAGAGTAGGGAGTTAGTAGATGGGGAGCTGGAGGTATTGGGTAGATGGCGGGAATATTTTGAGGAACTTTTAAATGTCGATGAAAAAAGGGAGGCGGTAATTTCATGTACTGGCCAGGGAGGTACAACATCGTTTAGGAGTGAAGAAGAGCAGGATGAGTGTGGGGGAGGTGCGTGAGGCATGTAGAATGAAAGGGGGAAAGCAGCTGGAACTGACGGATCATGACAGAAATGTTAAAAGCAGGGGGATATAGTGCTGGAGTGGTTGGTATTTTTGTTTAATAAATGTATGAAAGAGGGGAAGGTACCTAGGGATTGGCAGAGAGCATGAAGTTCCTTTATATAAAGGGAAGGGGGATAAAAGAGAGTGTAAAAATTATAGGAATAAGTTTACTGAGTATAAGGTAAAGTGTTATGGTGGGTTATTATTGAAAGAATTAGAGGTAAGACAGAGAGTAGGATTGCAGATGAGCAAGGAGGTCTTAGAGTGGGTAGGGAGTGTAGATCAAGTGTTTAAGAACATAAGAAAGAAGGAACACTGCAGCAGGCCCACTGGCCCATGCGGGCAGGTCCAAGCCCCCACCGGCTTGGGGCCCGGGGGAGCACGGCATCTGACCTAGTAGCACAAGCTGTCAGGACCAACTCACACCCACCCGCACCCACTCATATTTATCTAGCCTATTTTAAAACTACACAACGTTTAGCCTTATAACTGTAATGGGGGTTTGTTCCACTCATCGACAACTCTATTACCAAACCAATGCTTTCCATATCCTTCCTGAATCCGAACTTATCCAACTTAAAGCCATCGCTGCTAGTCCTGTCAATACTAGATATTTTTAGCACGCTATTTACATCCCCTTTATTTATTCCTGTTTTCCACTCATATACACCTCAATCATATCCCCCCAATTCTACGCCTTCTAGAGAGTGCAGATTCAGGGCCCTCAGTCTATCTTCATAGGGAAGACCTCCATACATGGGATCAACTTTGTCATCCTCCTCTGTACGTTCCAGAGCTTTATATCCATTCTGCAATACGGTGACCAAAACTGTGCAGCATAATCTAGATGGGGCCAAACCAGGGATATAAGAGTTGAAGAACAACCTGAGGATATTATTTATGCTTCTTGATAGGGGATTCGTTTGCTTATTGAAACAGTTATGCACTGTGTCTTGGTTTTAGATTACTGCTAAAACCAAGAAGAGTGCATAACTGTTTGCAATAAAGCAAACAGAATCCTTGGTTTACAGTGAAGATATATGTGAACAGTATTTAGATAAAAAGGGAGAGAAGTTTTTATTGCATTTAGGATTTAGAAAAGGCATATGATAGAGTGGATAGGGGAGCAATGTGCAAATGTTGCAATGTAGGAAATAGTAAGTTACTGAAGGCGAAAGAGTTTTTATGAGGATAGTGAGGCTCAGGTTAGGGTGTGGAGAGAGGGAGATTCTCCCGTAAAAGTAGGTCTTAGACAGGGATGTGTAATGTCACCATGGTTGTTTAATATATTTATAGATGGGGTTGTAAAGAAGTAATGCTAGGGTGTTGGGGAGAGGGGGGGATTAAATTATGGAGAATTAAATGCAATGGAGTTGACACAGTTACTTTTTGCTGATGATACTGTGCTTAGGAGATTCTAAAGAGAAGGCAAATTTGTGGACAGTTTGGGAGAGTGTGTAAAGGTAGAAAATTAAAAAGAACATAGATAAGAGTAAGGGGATGAGGTATCAAACAATTGTGGAAATTGGGGAGAAGGTGTGGAGTTACTAAAAGTATTTGTCAGAGGGCGGAGGGGTTGGGTGGTTTGGTCATTTAGAGAATGGATCAAAGTAGAATGACTTGGAGGCTATAAATTGTAGGGGGAAGGAAGGCGGGGTAGGGGGGCGCCCCCGAAAAAGGGTTGGGGGGAAGGGGGAAAGGGGGTTTTTTGGGGAGGGTTGGGGCTTTGCAAGCAGGGAGGTGTTAGAAGGAGTGAATGGAGACAATGGTTTTTGAGACATGACGATCTGTTTGGGGGGAGAGGGAACATTTGTGAAGGGATTCAGGGAAACCAGTTAATTGATTTAGTTGGACTTGAGTCCGGTGGGAAGGGCAATGCCTGCACTTTGGGGGGGTTGGAAAGGGCAGCTGGCAGGGACTTTCTCAGCTGTCGACTGAGCTCCTCTGCAAAGACAGGGTTATGATGAGGGGTGAAAATGTTGAATGATGATGAAATATTTTCTTTTGGGGGTTTTCTTTTTTTTAAACCCCGCCCGGGGGGAGACACCCACTTGTTGAAAAAAAAAAAAAAAAAAAATTTTTATTATATTTTTTTGTGAATATTTTTTTTGGAACGATTAATTGTATTTACATTTTTTTTGGGAAATAAGGGGGTTTAGATTAGAAAGATTCAGATTGTATTAAACCCGAACGGATTAATTCAACTAGGGGCTACAAATACAATTTAAACCGTTCCACCCAAAATATTCAAAATGTACTAAATAATAAAAACAATACTTTTTTATAATTTACTTACCTTTATTGAAGAGTTGCAGGCATCTGGGAAAATAGTGATGATGACAGAGGAGGGGGTTGGGGGTTGGAAGGGGAATCCCCCCCAAAGGACTTTAGGTGACAAGTCCCCCTCATGGGGACTTCCCCCTTGGTCTTTTAATGCCACTAGGACCCGTTGAGAGCATGACCCCTTCCTGGGGAAAACCCACAGTCCTCTGTTTTTTGGACTCTTCAACACTTTTCCCGAAGACAACATGGCTGTCACTGAAGTGGTTTACAGAAGGCTCATTTCGCTTGCCAGGGGGGTGTCTTTCAACAAATTTTAATCATTCCACTTTTTACACATCTCCTTTAAAACAAGAAGGCACCTCCTTCTCTCTCCTCCTCCCCCAAGCAATAACCCAGCTGTGGCTGTTGCTGTTCCAGAGAAGCTCTTGCAGCTCTTCAGTTGTTAGCTCTATCCTGTGCTCCTCCAACTCTTCCCCATCCTCACCACTCACCTCCAACCCCAGGTGTTTCCCCAATGCCACAATATCTTCCACAACAGGCACAGGGTC
>WNWK01048185.1:0-13648 GCA_009830355.1 Cherax destructor
GTGGTAGTGGTCCAGGTGGTGGTGAAGGTGAGTGGTGGTCCAGCCGGTGGACCAAGCAGCGGACCAAGTGGTATATCAGTAGACCAGACAAGCACAGTTCGTGTATGAGGTTCACTCTACCTATCACCACCACAGTGAGGTTCACTACCTATCACCACCACACAGTAGTTCATACCATCCACCACCAACAGTGAGACTACTATCACCACCACAGTATAGTTCACTACCTCACCACCACACAGTATGAGGTTCACTACCTCACCACCACACAGATGAGGTTCACTACCTATCCACACCACAATGAGGTTCACTATCACCACCATACAGTGGTTCTGCCTATCCACCCCTACAGTATGAGGTTCATCTATCCACCACCATACAGTATGAGGTTCTCTACCTATCACCACCCATCCATCCGAGGTACCTATCAACCATCCACGAGACTATCAACTCAGGGAGTACTATCAACCATCAGGGAGGTACTATCAACCATCCAGAGAAGAGCTACAACCATCCAGGAGGTACTAGTCAACCATCGAGGAGGTACTATCAACCATCGGATACTTCCCATCCAGGGAGGTACTATCAACCATCCAGGGGGGTACTATCAACCATCCAGGGAGGTACTATCAACCATCAGGAGGTACTATCAACCATCCAGGAGGTACTACCAACCATCCAGGGAGGTACTATCAACCATCCAGGGAGGTACTATCAACCATCCAGGGAGGTACTATCAACCATCCAGGGAGGTACTATCAACCATCCAGGGAGGTACTATCAACCATCCAGGGAGGTACTATCAACCATCCAGAGAGGTACTATCAACCATCCAGGGAGGTATTATAACCATCCAGGGAGGTACTATAACCATCCAGGGAGGTACTATCAACCATCGAGGGAGGTACTATCAACCATCAGGAGGTACTATCAACCATGCCAAATCAGGAGGTACTATCAACCATCCAGGGAGGTACTATCAACCATCCAGGGAGGTACTATCAACCATCCAGGGAGGTACTATCAACCATCCAGGGAGGTACTATCAACCATCCAGGGAGGTACTATCAACCATCGAGGAAGGTACTATCAACCATCGAGGGAGGTACTATCAACCATCCAGGGAGGTACTATCAACCATCGAGGAGGTACTATCAACCATCAGGAGGTACTATCAACCATCAGGAGGTACTATCAACCATCGAGGAGGTACTATCAACCATCCAGGGAGGTACTATCAACCATCCAGGGAGGTACTATCAACCATCGAGGGAGGTACTATCAACCATCCAGGGAGGTACTATCAACCATCCAGGGAGGTACTATCAACCATCCAGGGAGGTACTATCAACCATCCAGGGAGGTACTATCAACCATCCAGGAAGGTACTATCAAACTGATAAATTCTTCAAAGCCTGACAATGCTGGTAATGTTTAAAGAACATGTAAGAGGAAGACAGTGTGGCACATCATTCTCAAGGAAGACAGTGTGGCACATCATTCTCAAGGAAGACAGCGTGGTACATCATTCTCAAGAAGGACAGCGTGGTATATCATTCTCAAGGAAGACAGTGTGGCACATCATTCTCAAGGAAGACAGCGTAGCACATCATTTCAAGAAGGACACGGGTACTATCATCTCAAGGAAGACAGTGTGGTACATCATTCTCAAGGAAGACAGTGTGGCACATCATTCTCAAGGAAGACAGCGTGGCACATCATTCTCAAGGAAGACAGTGTGGTACATCATTCTCAAGGAAGACAGCGTGGCACATCATTCTCAAGGAAGACAGCATGGCACATCATTCTCAAGGAAGACAGTGTGGTACATCATTCTCAAGGAAGACAGTGTGGTACATCATTCTCAAGGAAGACAGCGTGGTACATCATTCTCAAGGAAGACAGTGTGGTACATCATTCTCAAGGAAGACAGTGTGGTACATCATTCTCAAGGAAGACAGCGTGGCACATCATTCTCAAGGAAGACAGGTGGACACATCATTCTCAAGGAAGACAGGTGGTACATCATTCTCAAGGAAGACAGCGTGGCACATCATTCTCAAGGAAGACAGTGTGGTACATCATTCTCAAGGAAGACAGTGGACATCATTCTCAAGGAAGACAGGTGACATCATTCTCAAGGAAGACAGTGTGGTACATCATTCTCAAGGAAGACAGTGTGACATCATTCTCAAGGAAGACAGTGCTTTGGGTACATCATTCTCAAGGAAGACAGCGTGGTACATCATTCTCAAGGAAGACAGGTGGTACATCATTCTCAAGGAAGACAGGTGGTACATCATTCTCAAGGAAGACAGGTGGACATCATTCTCAAGGAAGACAGTGTGGTACATCATTCTCAAGGAAGACAGTGTGGTACATCATTCTCAAGAAGGACAGCGTGGTACATCATTCTCAAGGAAGACAGTGTGGTACATCATTCTCAAGGAAGACAGTGTGGTACATCATTCTCAAGGAAGACAGTGACATCATTCTCAAGAAGACAGTGACATCATTCTCAAGGAAGACAGTGTGACTCATTCTCAAGGAAGACAGTGTGACATCATTCTCAAGAAGACAGCGTGGTACATTTCTCAGGAAGACAGTGTACTCATTCTAAGGAAGACAGTGTGGTACATCATTCTCAAAGAAGACAAGGTGTAAGGAGGCAGGTTTAGATAATACAAACCGTTATGACATACAAGAGTGGAGGTACGATAACTGAGAACCTCCTCAAACCTTCTGGAGTGTGTGCAACCTCCTCACCTCACTCCACCTCATACTTGCACGACTCACCTGGAGGGTGAACATCTACTTCTCATCTCACTCCACCTCATACTCACAGAACTCACCTGGAGGGTGAACATCTACTCCTTACCTCACTCCACCTTATACTCAACTCACCTGTGGAAAAAAAATAAAAAAATAGTTATGAATATCCGGTACACTATGTTATGTATATCCGGTACACTATGTTATTCTTTCTATAACAAACCTTGCAACGCAATTGTCTTCAAAGATTTGTTAAATAATTATGGACAAGGTAGATTATAGTGGAAAAATATACATATTATTAAACTACTGGGATCGCCACAAACTTAAATTGTGCTCCATGGAGCGAGAGAAATATCTTTTATATACATGATAGATACTGGAGAGCCTAGTACCAGATCTACACACTATAAAAATGTTACTTGAGTAAGAGAAATGAGAAGAAGCGTAATATAAACACAGTGAAAAGTAAAGGTTTAGTGTGTGAACATTTGTAGCAAGTGTGATTATTCAACCTGTTTTTGACATACCAGAAATATTGGTGGACCAATAGAGAGAAAACTGGATCACTACCTCCAAGTACAAGATCAACCTGGCTGTTATGTTAGCGGAGCGCTAACATAACAAGCTGGATGAACAGGCAAGTAACCAACTAATTTAGGCCAAAGACCCGGCTTGTAGGACAGAAAAGCTCTCGAATCGGTCACATGTATATCACGGGTAGTTGAGTAGTTTTAAGAGAAGAGATTCTGAAGAGAAGAGTGGTTGTTAAGCACGCGCTCAGCCTCCTGACTCAACCAACTTATTGGTGACCTCAAAATTTAACGCCTCGCCCACGTTAAATTAAGAAGTGTGTGGTGGTAACACATGAGGTGGCTGGCGGCCTTACACATACAAGAGTGGATGCAAGGGAACCTTTGAAGGTGCGGTAGGTACTGAACCCAGGCCACAAGCTTTATCATCCTACTGAAGTCTGCCACCTGTGACTGTTACAGTTCGCTACCTGTGTAATACATTATGGCAGGTAGACTAGCATAGTTACCCTTTGCTTCGCTATAACTACTGAATAAATCACTCACACTATTGGTAACCTATAAGATTACCAGTACGCTAACATAACGCAAATATTTTATCTCCAGCTAGAAACCTTCACACAACTGACTATATCCACACCATATATATCTGCCAGGGTTCAAAACTGACAATCCCATTCCACAGATGCGGCATCATCCCTAGGGGTTTATCGCTTCACAATAAATAATAATAAGACCGAAAATATTTGCGTTATATTCTTACAGTTAGAGTAATTACCGTGGAGAATAGTGCAGCCGCGCAATGCGGATGTACTTAGTTCTGTCTAATGAAGCAATTTTAACACGAGAAAAGTGAAGCCCAGTTAACACAACCACCACACTGCTACAGTTAACACAACCACCACACTGCTACAGTTAACACAACCACCACACTGCCACAGTTAACACAACCACCACACTGCCACAGTTAACACAACCACCACACTGCCACAGTTAACACAACCACCACACTGCCACAGTTAACACAACCACCACACTGCCACAGTTAACACAACCACCACACTGCTACAGTTAACACAACCACCACACTGCCACAGTTAACACAACCACCACACTGCCACAGTTAACACAACCACCACACTGCCACAGTTAACACAACCACCACACTGCCACAGTTAACACAACACCACACTGCCACAGTTAACACAACCACCACACTGCCACAGTTAACACAACCACCACACTGCTACAGTTAACACAACCACCACACTGCCACAGTTAACACAACCACCACACTGCCACAGTTAACACAACCACCACACTGCCACAGTTAACACAACCACCACACTGCCACAGTTAACACAACCACCACACTGCCACAGTTAACACAACCACCACACTGCCACAGTTAACACAACCACCACACTGCACAGTTAACACAACCACCACACTGCCACAGTTAACACAACCACCACACTGCACAGTTAACACAACCACCACACTGCCACAGTTAACACAACCACCACACTGCTACAGTTAACACAACCACCACATGCCACAGTTAACACACCACCACACTGCACAGTTAACACAACCACCACACTGCCACAGTTAACACAACCACCACACTGCCACAGTTAACACAACCACCACACTGCACAGTTAACACAACCACCACACTGCCACAGTTAACACAACCACCACACTGCCACAGTTAACACAACCACCACACTGCCACAGTTAACACAACCACCACACTGCTACAGTTAACACAACCACCACACTGCCACAGTTAACACAACCACCACACTGCCACAGTTAACACAACCACCACACTGCTACAGTTAACACAACCACCACACTGCTACAGTTAACACAACCACCACACTGCCACAGTTAACACAACCACCACACTGCCACAGTTAACACAACCACCACACTGCTACAGTTAACCACCACACTGCACAGTTAACACACCACTGCCACAGTTAACAACCACCACACTGCTACAGTTACCACACACTGCACAGTTAACAACCACCACACTGCCACAGTTACAACCACCACACTGCTACAGTTAACACAACCACCACACTGCCACAGTTAACACACCACCACACTGCTACAGTTAACACAACCACCACACTGCCACAGTTAACACAACCACCACACTGCCACAGTTAACACAACCACCACACTGCTACAGTTAACACAACCACCACACTGCCACAGTTAACACAACCACCACACTGCCACAGTTAACACAACCACCACACTGCCACAGTTAACACAACCACCACACTGCACAGTTAACACAACCACCACACTGCCACAGTTAACACAACCACCACACTGCCACAGTTAACACAACCACCACACTGATACAGTTAACACAGCCACCACACTGCTACAGTTAACAACCACCACACTGCTACAGTTAACACAACTATAACCATCACCACCACCACCACTACAGCCACCACCATTACAATCACCACCACCATCACCACTACAGCCACCACCACTACCATCACCTCCACCACTACAGCCACCACCATCACCGCCACCACTACCACCACCATTACAGCCACCACTACCATCACCACTACAGCCACCACCATCACCAACAATACAGCCACCAGCACTACCATCACCACCACCACCACTACAGCCACCACCACCACCGTCTCACCTATTTCTCCTGGCACACACTCAAAAATCTTGAGCTCCTTCTCTTCCCCTCCCTCCTTCCCTCTCTCAACATATCCTCTTCCCCTCCCTCCCTCCCTCCCTCTCTCAACATATCCTCTTCCCCTCCCTCCCTCCCTCTCTCAACATATCCTCTTCCTCTCCCTCTCTCAACATATCCTCTTCCCCTCCCTCCTTTGATATACCTTTGATATACCTTTGAAGAGTTTCGAGAGTATCTACTCTCTGAGCCCGGCCATGGGCCAGGCTCGTATGGTGCTTGCCTGGTCAACCAGGCTGTTGCTGCTGGAGGCCCGCTGCCCCACATATCCATCACAGCCTGGTTGA
Organism: Cherax destructor; assembly: GCA_009830355.1. Taxonomy (NCBI): domain Eukaryota; kingdom Metazoa; phylum Arthropoda; class Malacostraca; order Decapoda; family Parastacidae; genus Cherax; species Cherax destructor. The sequence goes on from WNWK01048185.1 coordinate 6,342, forward strand.
TCTGGCACCCGATGAAGATACTTGTCCAGTTTCCTCTTGAAGGCTTCTACACTGGTTCCAGCCATGTTTCTGATATCTTCTGGTAAGATGTTGAATAGTCTGCATATCCTCTTCCCCTCCCTTCCTCTCTCAACATATCCTCTTCCCCTCCCTTCCTCTCTCAACATATCCTCTTCCCCTCCCTCCCTCTCTCAACATATCCTCTTCCCCTCCCTCCCTCCCTCTCTCAACATATCCTCTTCCCCTCCTCCTCCCTCTCTCTCAACATATCCTCTTCCCTCCCTCCCTCCTCTCTCAACATATCCTCTTCCCTCCTCCCTCCCTCTCCAAAATATCCTCTTCCCCTCCCTCCTCTCAACATATCCTCTTCCCTCCCTCCCTCTCTCAACATATTCTCTTCCTCTCCCTCCCTCTCTCAACATCACTTCTTCCTATCTTTCTCTCCCTCACCATCCTTAGTAACCCAATCCACATTCCTCCCACTGACAGCCTTCTTTTGCCTCAACTCCCTCCCTCCCTCTCCTACATACCCTCTCTCCCACACACTTTCCTCTCTCCTCCCATTGCCTGCTACTCTGCCTTCCACAACCTTCCACCACTCTCCCTCCCACAACCTTCCACCACTCTCCCTCCCACAACCTTCCACCACTCTCCCTCCCACAACCTTCCACCACTCTCCCTCCCACAACCTTCCCCATCTCCCTCCCACAACCTTCCACCACTCTCCCTCCCACAACCTTCCACTACTCTCCCTCCCACAAAGTTGCTCAGTACTATCTTCGTCAATATTAATCTCACAATGAACGATCTTCCTTCTTCATCATCACATCTTCCATATATTTCCCGTAAATATTTTCTCATTCTCCTCTTACACTTTCAATTAATTGATTCTAATTTACTCGTTTATTACCAGTTCTTCATACGTTATTCCTCTTCGTACATCTTTTATTCTCCTATACTTCCAATAATCACTGTTAAGACATCATTGTGTTTACGTGGTACAATTAACCTCGACAATAATACAAGTGAACAGAAATAAACTGCAAAACATTTGAAGACATTTAATCTCAGCCAACAGCAACCTCACCTACTAACATTAAATACACTGAACTTACACACTATTTAAATGTACATTACACATGCTGAACTTACTATTAAATGTACATTACACATGCTGAACTTACTATTAAATGTATATTACACATGCTGAACTTACTATTAAATGTACATTATACATGCTGAACTTACTATTAAATGTACATTACACATGCTGAACTTACTATTAAATGTACATTACACATGCTGAACTTACTATTAAATGTACATTACATATGCTGATCTTACTATTAAATGTACATTACATATGCTGATCTTACTATTAAATGTACATTACATATGCTGAACTTACTATTAAATGTACATTACATATGCTGAACTATTAAATGTACATTACATATGCTGAACTATTAAATGTACATTACATATGCTGAACTTACTATTAAATGTACATTACACATGCTGAACTTACTATTAAATAACCATTACATATGCTGAACTTACTATTAAATGTACATTACATATCCTGAACTTACTATTAAATGTACATTACAGATCCTGAACTTACTATTAAATAACCATTACATATGCTGAACTATTAAATGTACATTACACATGCTGAACTATTAAATGTACATTACACATGCTGAACTTACTATTAAATGTACATTACAGATCCTGAACTTACACTCTTAAAATGTAAATACACCCAATACCTTTGATATACCTTTGAAGAGTTTCGAGAGTTTATCTATTCTCTGAGCCCGGCAATAGGCCAGGCTCGTCTGGTGCTTGCCTGGTCAACCAAGCTGTTGCTGCTGGAGGCCCGCTGCCCCACATATCCATCACAGCCTGGTTGATCTGGCACCCGATGAAGATACTTGTCCAGTGTCCTCTTGAAGGCTTCTACACTGGTTCCAGCCATGTTTCGGATATCTTCTGGTAAGATGTTGAATAGTCTGGGACCCCATATGTTTATACAGTGCTCCCGTATTGTCCCCACCGCACCCCTGCTCCTCACTGGGTTTATTTTACTTTCTCCCATATCTCTCACTCCAGTATGTTGTTATGGCAGTGTGCAGATTTGGGACCAGGCCCTTAAGTACTTTCCAAGTATATATTATCATGTATCTCTCTCTCCTCCGCTCCAATGAGTACATGTTCAAGACTTGAAGGCGTTCCCAGTAATTTAGATGTTTCAATGGCTCAATGTGAGCCGTAAACGATCTCTGAATTTGTTCCAGCTCTGATATTTCTCCTGCCCTGAACGGGGCCGTCAGCACTGAGCAGTATTCTAAGTGAGGGAGCACTAGCGATTTGAAGAGTGTCACCATCGGCATTATTTCAATTGTTTTGGAAGTTCTCAATACCCACCCCGTCATCTTCCTGGCTGTTGTGATCTTTGTCTTGTTATGGTCTTTAAAAGACAGATCAGCAGACATAATTATTCCCAAGTCCTATACGTGTTCCTTTCGTTCTATGTGGTGACCCTCTTGCGTTTTGTATATAGTGTTCCTTTTGAGTTCATTTTTTCCATACCTAAGCAGCTGAAACTTATCACCATTGAAGGTCATGTTGTTCTCCACTGCCCATTGGAAGACCCTGCTTATGTCCTCCTGTATTTTTTCAGTGTCCTCTACCGTAGTGACTTTCATGCTTATTTTAGTGTCATCTGCAAATGATGATACAAAAGTGTGCTGGGTGTTTTTATCTATGTCTGCTATGAGGATGAGAAACAGCAGAGGTGCCAGGACAGTGCCTTGGGGCACTGAGCTTTTGACCTCGCTGATGCTGGATCTTGCCCTGTTCACTACTTTTTGTGTTCTGTGTGTTAGGAACTCAAAAATCCATCTGTCTACCTTCCCCGTAATGCCTATGGCCCTCATTTTGTGCGCTATCACTCCATGATCGCATTTGTCAAACGCCTTTGCAAAATCTGTGTAAATCACATCTGTGTTTTGGTCGTCCTCCAATGCCTCCGTAATTCTGTCATAATGGTTCTGCAGCTGTGACAGGCATGATCGTCCCGCTCTAAAGCCATGCTGGTTCGGGTTATGTTGGTTGTGCTGGTCCATGAACTTTGTAATCTGCCGTCTCATCACTCTTTCAAAGATTTTTATGATGTGAGAAGTTAGTGCTACTGGTCACCCACTTTCACATTTCTGAAATGTACATTATATATACTGAGCTTACACTTGTAATGCACATTACACGTATTGAACTCTTTTTTGTAATATGTGGTACGGATAAGTGGATAAAACTGCAGAACAACTTCGAGGAAACAAGTTGGAAAATTTTAATTAATGTATGGGTCAGCAAGTATACTGTAATATTCATCTTATGCTCTGCTAGTAACACTGTGGTCCACTGCTTACGTTCAGAATGAACCTCCACCTGTGGTTCTTTATTTAACTCAATATTTAACTTGTAATAAATCTCTGACGACACTACATCCTCGTTGTAAGCTCAACTTGCCCCATATATGTGCCTCATGTTAGCTAAGGAGTCACACACCAGTCATCAACAACCAACGCCACAGCCCCTCTCCACAAAGGTGGCAGAAAAGCAATTGTAAAGAACTATAGACCGATAGTATTGATATCCCACATTATCAAAATCTTTGAAAGAGCTTTAAGAAGCAAGATTGCTAAACATATGGAATCACAATTGCAGAACTCGGGCCAACATGGGTTTAGAACAGGTCGCTCCTGCCTCTCACTGCTGCACTATTACTACATAGTCTTGCACGCATTAAAACAAAATACAGACATGGAAGAATACTTTCCAAGAGCCCTCGACAACTATGATTATTGCAATGTAGTTACGGGTGTGCCAACGTATCAGTATCAGTGGGCATAGCCTAATTTTGATATCGGCCCACATGCAGAGTCGTAGAACTCCATATTCATCAAAAATCGCGAGAGACCATCTCGGGCCTTTAATATTTTATTAAGGGAGTGAACACCGAAGTCGTGGAGGTTCGCTAGAACTCCACGACTACAGTGTTCTTCACACCAACTCCAAGGCTGAGGGACTGATTACCTCATCTTCTGTATATAGTTCTACTGTCTTCAAATAATGTCCTAGAATTTGTATTGATAAAGCCACTGGATAGCGAAACGTCTACAATAAAGATACCCAGATGTTGCACATGTGTGTTAATTTCAGTTTTTATCTATGCTGTGAGGATGAGACAGTAAAGGCGCCACGACTCTACCTACAGTTAGTGACATCTTTACTAAGGATACATTTATTTTGTTTACTACTATTCTGTGTGTTCCATTTATCAAATAATGAAATATGTATTTGCTTACTATTCCCGTGACACCAACTGACCTCATTTTAGGTACTATCACTCAGTGATCGCATCTTAAACTAACTTCAAGAAATTGTCGAGTCTCTCTCTAGTAACATTTCCTTTTAATGTTAAAAAAGTATTTCCTTCTCATCCGCTTCTGTAAAGGTTAATATTTACAAGCTAAGAACTGCCATTCAACCTTTAGTATGATGCACATCTCTCAAGTACCTAATTACTGAAAGGTGTAAGCACACTTACTAATACGACACGACCTGCTTGGGGATCGAACTCCATTATTTTTGATCGTGAGCCAAATGCTGTGACCACTGAGCAAGGAGTCACTAACTTGCCAGCATTAGAAAACGAGGTCAAAACGCCCCCGCCTGACCCACCCACTAGTCAAGATCAATATAGGACACTCAACTGCTGCTCTTGGCTCTCCTCCCTAGCTGGTGCTCTCCTCCCTGGCTGGTGCTCTCCTCCCTAGCTGGTGCTCTCCTCCCTGGCTGGTGCTCTATTCCCTGAATGGAGCTCTCCCTGGCTAGTGCTCTCTATAGCTCTAGCTAGTGCTCTATATCTCTAGGTGGCGCTCTCTCTAGCTTTTATACTCTCTGTCGCTCTCGTAGCTCTGTCTGAGTCATCCACACTAACACACACACTGTAGCTCTGGCTGCTCTGTCTCAGGGTCATCCACACTAACACTCATTGTAGCTCTGGTAGCTCTGACGAGTCATCCACACTAGCACACACTGTAGCTAAGAGTCATCCACACCAGCACACACTGTAGCTAAGAGTCATCCACACTAGCACACACTGTAGCTAAGAGTCATCCACACCAGCACACACTGTAGCTAAGAGTGACAGGATGACAGGATGAGCCCATGGTTCACCCAAAGGTGCAGGGAAGCCAAAACCAAGTGTGCAAGGGAATGGAAGAGGTACAGAAGGCAAAGAACCCCGGAGAATAAGGAGAGCAGTCGTAGAGCCAGAAATGAATATGCACAGATCAGAAGGAGGCCCAAAGACAGTACGAGAATGACATAGCAGCGAAAGCCAAATCTGACCCAAAGCTGCTGTACAGCCACATCAGGAGGAGAACAACAGTCAAGGACCAGGTGATCAGGCTGAGGAAGGTAGGAGGAGGGTCCAAGAAATGACCGGGAAGTGTGTGAGGAGCTCAACATGAGATTCAAAGAGGTGTTCACAGAGGAGATAGAAGGGCCTCCAGAAAGGAGGAGAGGTAGGGTACACCATCAAGTGCTGGACACAATACACACAAATGAGGAGGAAGTGAAGAGGCTACTAAGCGGCTAGATACTTCAAAGGCGATGGGGCCAGATAACATCTCTCCATGGGTCCTGAGAGAGGGAGCAGAGGAGCTATGTGTACCCTAACAACGATCTTCAACACATCTATCGAAACAGGGCAACTACCTGATGTTTGGAAGACAGCAAATGTAGTTCCAATTTTTAAAAAGGAGACAGGAACGTAGCACTAAACTACAGACCAGTGTCACTGACATGTATTGTATGCAAGGTCATGGAGAAGATAGTCAGGAGAAGGGTGGTTGAGCACCTAGAAAGGAATGAGCTTATCAACGACGGCCAACACGGTTTCAGGGACGGGAAATCCTGTGTCACAAACCTACTGGAGTTCTACGACAGGGTGACAGCGATAAGGCAAGAGAGAGAGGGTGGTGATTGCATATTCTTGGATTGTAAGAAGGCGTTTGACACAGTTCCACACAAGAGATTAGTGCAGAAGCTGGAGGACCAGGCAGGGGTAACAGGAAGGCACTACATTGGATCAGGGAATACCTGTCAGGGAGACAGCAGCGAGTCATGGTACGTGGCGAGGTGTCAGAGTGGGTCAGTCCTGGGACCAGTGCTGTTTCTGGTATTTGTGAACGACATGACGGAAGGAATAGACTCCGAAGTGTCCCTGTTTGCAGATGATGTGAAGTTGATGAGAAGAATTCAATCGGACGAGGACCAGGCAGAACTACAAAGGGATCTGGACAGCCTGCAAGCCTGGTCCAGCAACTGGCTCCTGGAGTTCAACCCCACCAAGTGCAAAGTCATGAAGATTGGGGAAGGGCAAAGAAGACCGCAGACGGAGTACAGCCTAGGGGGCCAGAGACTGCAAACCTCAATCAAGGAAAAGATCTTGGGGTGAGTATAACACCAGACACATCTCCTGAGGCGCACATCAACCAAATAACTGCTGCAGCATATGGGCGCCTAGCAAACCTAAGAACAGCATTCCGACATCTTAATAAAGAATCGTTCAGGACCCTGTACACTGTGTACGTTAGGCCCATATTGGAGTATGCAGCACCAGTTTGGAACCCACACCTAGCCAAGCAGTGAAGAAGCTCGAGAAAGTGCAAAGGTTTGCAACAAGACTAGTCCCGGAGCTAAGGGGTATGTCCTACGAGGGAGGTTAAGGAAATCGACCTGACGACACTGGAGGACAGGAGAGATAGGGAGACATGATAACAACATATAAGATACTGAGAGGAATTGACAAAGTGGACAGAGACAGAATGTTCCAGAGATGGGACACAACAACAAGGGGGCACAGATGGAAGTTGAAGACTCAGATGAATCACAGAGATGTTAGGAAGTATTTCTTCAGTCACAGAGTTGTCGGGAAGTGGAATAGTTTAGGAAGCGATGTAGTGGAGGCAGGCTCTATACATAGCTTTAAGCAGAGGTATGATAAAGCTCATGGCGCAGGGAGAGTGACCCAGTAGCGGCCAGTGAAGAGGCGGGGCCAGGAGCTTGATCGACCCCTGCAACCACAACTAGGTGAGTACAACTAGGTGAGTACACTGTAGCTAAAGTCGTCCACACTAGCACACACTGTAGCTAAGAGTCATCCACACCAGCACACACTGTAGCTAAGAGTCATCCACACCACACACTGTAGCTAAGAGACATCCACCACACAC
>WNWK01048186.1:0-13648 GCA_009830355.1 Cherax destructor
CTCTTCGTTTAAAAAATGATTTTTTTTTTTTCAAAATATTCGGAGCAGTACGCAGGTGAACGTATATCTACGTGTGGACAGTTTAAGGGTTAAAATGAAGAGTGCATTTTGTTTGTCATTCCCACATTTTGTAATACTGCACACACTGAGTGCACAGACCCATTCTCTAATCTCTAGGCAACTCAGGCTTATCATGGCAAGGTTAAAAGCATTTGAAAAAAAAACATAGATCTACGTTCGGAGCAGTACGCGAGCAAACGTATATCTACGTGTGGACAGTTTAAGGTTAAAGTGCAGGCATTGTACTTCCCATTTCCAGGATTCAAGTCCAACTAAATCAATTAACTGGTTTCCCTGAATCCCTTCACAAAATGTTACCCTGCTCACACTCCAACACACAAGATGGTAGCATGGGTGGATGAGCAGAGTTCTGTTTTTAACACATGATAGGAATGTCTTATGGGCATTTTTGTCATCTGGTGCAGTAAAGGAACAGGGGACTGTTATGAAGAGTCATGTGTCACACTAACAGTAATGAATCTTCTTTTCACTAATGACTAATGCCAAGATTCTCAGTCATAAGTTTATTTTGTATCCACCAGAGTATCATCATATCAACAAAATCCTCAACAGTAACATTAAAAGATATAGTAAGAAAAGGGAACACAAAATTAAACAAGTACTACAATAAATTTAATGAAGTCTTACCAATAGAAAGCAAGGAGTGATACAATTCAAGAGTGAACTGGGAGAGAGGAACATCTTCCGATACAGGAACAATAGCTACAGTAGAGTAATTACTTTGTGATGGCCGCTGTTCAATGTTTAAGCCAAGTGGTGCTCGTGAAGTTGATTTCCAAGAACCTGAAATAATTTAAAAATTATTTAGAAAATCATATTTGCGTGCACATAATATAAAACTCCATTAAAACATGGGACTTGATACAGTTACTTTTTGCTGATGATACTGTGCTTTTGGGAGAGTCTAAAGAAAAGTTGCAAAGGATGGTGAACGAGTTTGGGAGGGTGTGAAAAGTGAACATCGAAAAGAGTAAGGTGATGAGGGTATCAAATGATTTAGATAAAGAAAAAATGGATATAACATTGGAGGGAGGGAGTATGGAAGAAGTGAATGTGTTCAGATATTTGGGAGTTGACCTGTCAGTGGATGGGTTTATGAAGGATGAGGTTAACCATAGAATTGATGAAGGAAAAGGAGTGAGTGGTGCATTGAGGTATCTGTGGAGACAAAAAAAAGTTATCCATGGAGACAAAGAAGGGAATATACAGGACTATAGTGGTACCAATACTCTTATATGGGTGTGAAGCATGGGTTGTAAATGCTGCAGAGAAGAGGAGGCTGGAGGCAGTGGAGATGTCGTGTCTAAGAGCAATATGTGGTGTAAATATTATGCAGAGAATTCGTAGTGTGGAAATTAGGTGTGGAGTTACTAAAAGTATTAGTCAGAGGGCTAAAGAGGGGTTGTTGAGGTGCTTTCGTTATTTAGAGAGAATGGAACAAAGTAGAATGATCTGGAGATCGAATAAATCTGTAGCAGAAGGAAGGCGGGGTAGGGGTCATCCTCGAAAAGACTGGAGGGAGGGGGTAGAGGAGGTTTTGTGGGTGTGTGTGTGTGTGTGTGTGTGTGTGTGAGCATGTTAGATACAGTAAACCATCATTTAGCCTGAGTTTATGTGGCATGATTTGGGTATTGCATGATTGAAGAATTGCGGCACATTTTTATCTAACACTACGTAAAATTAACTTTTCACGGTTTGTGGGAGGGGAAAAAATTTTGAGCACGCAGTCGCCTGCAGTGGGTTACACCATTGAGTCAGTGGGGAGACCTACTGCTATCCCCCGCCACCCTCACCCACCCACACCACCCTCCCAGCTTTCAGTTTGGTTCATATGTGTGCAGGACGACAATAATCGGGAAGCTCGCTGTGTTTATTTACATACATTTTCTCATTTTCATTGCATTTTGATAAATCTGCCAAGCAATCATGGCACCCAGTAAGCATACAAGTGTTCCTGCGAGTGACTGACTTACTCAATGACTTGACTGACTTACTCAATGACTTGACTTTAACTTACTCAATGACTTGACTGACTGACTTACTCAATGACTTGACTGACTGACTTACTCAATGACTTGACTGACTGACTTACTCAATGACTTGACTGACTGACTTACTCAATGACTTGACTGACTGACTTACTCAATGACTTGACTGACTGACTTACTCAATGACTTGACTGACTGACTCAATGACTACTGACTGACTTACTCAATGACTTGACTGACTGACTTACTCAATGACTTGACTTACTCAATGACTTGACTGACTCAATGACTTGACTGACTGACTTACTCAATGACTTGACTGACTGACTTACTCAATGACTTGACTGACTGACTTACTCAATGACTAGACTGACTGACTTACTGAATGACATACTGACTGACTTACTGAATGACTTAAAGTTAGACACTCAGTACAACCATCGACTTCAGTACCAGAACCTCTACCATCCATCTCAGCCCAGTAGGGCCACAGCATAACTCTCCACTCTCTTCACAATCATCCACAAACACCAGCACTCACAATTTAAGGTAAGAAATACTATTTCTGTTACATTTGTAGTCTTAAGCAGTAAAAACAACATAATACATAACGATAATGAACTACAATTACATATTCACTTTTATTTTTGTAAGATCTGTTGGTCTAAAAAAAGTTGTTTGGCTTTTTGGGGGCTCCCAGGAACGTAACCCTATTTTTCCCACAAGTTCTTCAGTTTATCTAACACGATTTTCAGGAACGTAACTATCGTGTTAAATAATGGTCTACTGTAGTAGTGAAGGGAGACGAATGGTTTTTGGGACCTGACAAACTGTTGGAGTGTGAGCTGGGTAATATTTTGTGAAGGGATTCAGGGAAACCAGTTAGCCGGACTCGAGTACTGGAAATGGGAAGTATAATGCCTGCACTTTAAAGGAGGGGTTTAGGATATTGGCAGTTCGGAGGGACATCTAAACTGTCGTATCTGAGCACCTCTGCAAAGACAGTGGTGATTATGTATGAGAGATAGTCAAAGTGTTGAATGATGATGAAAGTTTTTTTTTTCTTTCTTTTTGGATTATCCTGCCTTCGATGGGAAACGGTCAACATGTTAAAAAAAAAAAGTTAAAACTCAATTTATCAGCCACATTATCCCAAATCTTATTCCCCTCCCATCTATTCAATTGTTGGAAATAAGTTCTATCACAGTCACATTTAGAAGTTATAAATGCTGAAATTGTTTCATATTACTGCAGGTATTTGCAAGCAATATAATCCGATAAGATAAAATTAATTTAATAATACCATTGTTACTAGGGTCCCATGGTAGAAAAAGTGTTATGATTAGATTCACCACACATGACAGGAAAACAGATCTAATTAACCCTTAAACTGTCCACACGTAGATATACGTTCACCTGCGTACTGCTCCAAATATTTTGAAAAAAAAAAATCATTTTTTTTTAAATGAAGAGCACATTTTTATAAACAGGATAGGCTAAAAAAATTTTTGGGCCAGTACTTACCGAGATATAAGCCCGCCAATTTGGTACTGGATGCTCAACTGACGGCAACATCAAGTCCTGCCGCTTGCAGAAGTAATGCCGATATACTTTTTTTTCTAGTTTTTATTTTAATTTATATAATTTTTATGTTCTGATAATTACAATTTACAATAGTTCTTCTGATTTCATAGCCAATCTTTGTTCTAACACTAATATTATGTACTGAAATAGTTCTCAAATAGTCACAATCACACCAACAGGTGAACAGTTTCACCTTCCTTGGTCATTTACTATTGTCTATAAATATATACGAAGTATTTATAGGTCCCAGCAATGTTTTAGACATCCTGGAGTATATATGAAACTCCTTGAAGAATGGTGTGTTGACAAGTGTCAGATAACTCTTGACAGCTCAGTGACATTTGATAAATGTCAGCAGTGCTGGAGGGAACCCTCCCTTTTTCAATATCTATCTATCTATCTGTCTGTCTGTCTGTCTGTCTGTCTGTCTGTCTGTCTGTCTGTCTGTCTGTCTGTCTGTCTGTCTGTCTGTCTGTCTGTCTGTCTGTCTGTCTGTCTGTCTGTCTGTCTGTCTGTCTGTCTGTCTGTCTGTCTGTCTGTCTGTCTGTCTGTCTGTCTGTCTGTCTGTCTGTCTGTCTGTCTGTCTGTCTGTCTGTCTGTCTGTCTGTCTATCTGTCTGTCTGTTTGTCTAGCTCTCCTTATGTCTGTCTAACTCTGCTTATCTGTCTGCCTGTGTATGTCTTTCCGTCTGCTTGTCTCAGTCTCAGAGTGCGTCTCGTAAGTCAACAGGTATTATACACGATGCAGAAGTGACGATGCGTATTACTTGCCAGGGGTTTCCATGCTTATTATGTATTATATCTACAAGATTGTATAGCACTTTGCCTGGAATTTTTGGGTTATCCTAGGTAATTTACACTATGTATAATAACTGTACTTATGTGTACATGTGAGAGAGAGACAGAGATATAGGACATATAGATATAGATAGATATATATACAGACAAAGATATAGACAGATAAAGATATAGACAGACAAAGATATAGACAGACAAAGATATAGACAGACAAAGATATGGACAGATAGAGATATAGACAGATAGAGTTATAGACAGAGAGAGAGACAGCCAGAGACAGCCAAAGCCAGCCAGCCTGCCGAATACATAAGAACATAAGAAAGAAGGAACACTGCAGCAGGCCTACTGGCCCATGCAAGGCAGGTCCATGTCACTCCCCCAGCTTAGACCAATGACCCACCTAGTCAGGTCACATCCTCTGAAGGAAGGAGCATGGCATCAGACCTAGTAGCACAAGCTAGTCAGGTCCAACTCACAGCCACTCATGTATTTATCTAACCTACTTTTACTTTCCTCTTATAAGGGGAGTGTTAATGCGACATAACATCATTGAATCCCTGGTGTTTGCCACACTATTTACTCTAGCTGGCACTCGATTGAACTGGTGCTCCAACAAGGTACTAAGTGGTCCCAGATTTTTTTAATACTGCGCACACTGAGGGCGCAGACCCATTCTCTCATGTCTAGGCGACTCAGGCCTATCGCACTAAATTTTAATGAATAAAAAATAAAACGTAGCTCTACGTTCGGTCAGCTACGCACGTGAACGTATATCTACGTGTGGACAGTTTAAGGGTTAAATAATCTATTACAGCCAGGAAACAGGTATATATAAATGAATGTCTGACCAAAAAACGTTAGAACCTCTTGTATAGAATCAGAAAACTTAAGCGAGAGAATAATGATAAAATCCACCAAAGTTTCACACGTGATGGGAAAATTCTAGTGAAGAAAACAAGTGTAGGCCAGTTATATACTATCACAAATGAGAATGAACTATCAAGATTCCTTAGGGATGCAAATATTACAGAGACTGTCTAAACACAATGTCCAAACCAAACCCCTACGTATAGTGTATGTTTTGCTCATCAACCTCATTTAAATATTTGTCTATTCTTTGATGACTATTTTTGCCATATAGTTTTATTTTTATTTTCAAATACATAGTTTTTACTTGTGCCCATTTTTCAAACCACATTGCTTAGAAGTTATATTTACTTTTGATCACCTAATTGCTAAAAATTGTATTTACCTTTTGTCCTTTGTTCCAACCTCACTTCTATATATTATTAATCAACTTAACTGCCTAAAATTTTGTTTCAAGCCATTTTTTTACTATTAATATATTTTACTTTTGTACACTTTAGCACTTTATTCTCCTATAATAGTTTACTTTCATTTTCTTTATATTGCCTTTAATAAATTCTATAATCACAACTAGTGCAATACTGAATCTAAATATTTGTTCCATAATAACTTACTACTAATCATAGTAATTTTCCAACCAGTTCTATTAGCTAGTTAAATAATAAATCAATTACACTGTAAAGATATATCCTAAACCTCTGCGACTTCTGTTCAAAAGTTTATTAATCCAATACAGTGGTACCTCGACTTACGATGGTCCCCAAACTCGCCCTTTTATGTAAGTTTATTTTTTTAAATGCTTTTGTAAGTGTAATTTTGGGGGTCTAAAAGGACTAGTCTATTTTACATCATTCCTTATGGGGATAAATTCGTTTGGTAATGGCACTTGAACAGCATTCTGGAATGAAAAAATATCGTAAGTCGAGGTACCACTGTAGCTAGTAAAATCAATTTATCAGATATCATATTTTTAAATTTAGCATTATTCATTGTTCTTAAGTCTTGTTTTAAAATCACACTCATATATAAACATTTGTCTAATTAATTAACTAACTCAGGTGCTATAGTTTTAGATTCTTTTTAGCTGTAAATTGACTACCTTGACTCATTTATTCATTTTTGTAAACATATTCAACGTACTAACTCACGTGCCAAGAACTCCTTTTTCATTGTCCTATTCTTAAGTCTACTTACATTGTTCTATTTTTAAGTTTAATTATTTTTAAGTTTAATTATAGAATCACACTAAATCTTATGATTCCAAACATTGACCCTGATATCAACCTCTTATTAAATGAATTACATGAACCTAACAACAACTGTCATTACTACACAGCAGAACAGGCTAAAGCACTACTCAAAACCAACAATAACAACTATCTTTAACTACAATGTCAGATCTTTAAGCAAACATTCTGATGACCTCACTGCATTATTAAACTCACTACAGGCCAGTATATCCATCATTGCTCTCACTGAAACCTGGCTAAAGCCTCATACTTCAGATATCTATGCCATTCCTGGTTACACAGCCATACACAATTGTAGGCCAGACCAACAAGGAGGTGGCACAGCTATGTTATACTCAGACCAGCTTGAATGTATCAACAATACATGCACAAGAGATGAACACGGAGAATATATAATAGTTAAGGCAAGTTTCAGTGGGGAGAAATAAATGGGATTAAGTCAGGAGTATCTCAGAGAGTTAGAGCTAAAGAAGGGTAGCAATAATGTTGAAGGATCAGTTATGGAAGGAAAAGAGGGAATATGAATGTGTAAATTCAAGGATTATGTGGATTAAAATAAGGGTCGGATGCGAAAAGTGGGTCATAATAAGCGTGTATGCACCTGGAGAGGAGAGGAGTGTAGAGGAGAGAGAGAGATTTTGGGAGATGTTAAGCGAATGTATAGGAACTTTTGAACCAAATGAGAGAGTAATTGTAGTAAGGGACATCAATGCTAAAGTATGAGAAACATGTAGAGAGGGTGTGGTAGGTAAGTTTGGGGTGCCAGGTGTAAATGAAAATGGGAGCCCTTTGATTGAACTTTGTATAGAAAAAGGTTTAGTTATAGGTAATACATATTTTAAGAAAAAGAGGATAAATAAGTATACAAGATATGATGTAGGGCATAATGACAATAGTTTGTTTGACTATGTATTGGTAGATAAAAGACTGTTGAGTAGACTTCAGGATGTACATGTTTATAGAGGGGCCACAGATATATCAGATCACTTTTTAGTTGTAGCTAAAGTGGGAGTAAAAGGTAGATGGGATACAAGGAAAAATAGAAGCAGTAAGTAAGAGAGAGGTGAAGGTTTATAAACTAAAAGAGGAGGCAGTTAGGGTAAGATATAAACAACTATTGGAGGATAGATGGGCTAGTGAGAGTGTAGGCAATGGGGTCGAAGATGTATGGAGTAGGTTAAAGAATGTAGTGTTAAGAGTGTTCAGCAGAAGTTTGTGGTTACAGGTTTTTACAAAGTAGAAGTGATGCAAGGAGGGAAGAGTATATGAAGAAAAAAAGAGAGGTTAAAAGAGTGGTGAAGCAATGTAAAAAGAGAGCAGATGAGAGAGTGGGTGAGATGTTATCAGCAAATTTTGTTGAAAATAAGAAAAAGTTTTGGAATGAGATTAATAAGTTGAGGAAGCCTAGAGAACAAATGGATTTGACAGTTAAAAATAGGAGAGGAGAGTTATTAAATGGAGAGTTAGAGGTATTGGGAAGATGGAGAGAATATTTTGAGGAGTTGTTAAATGTTGATGAAGACAGGAAGCTGTGATTTCGTGTGTAGGGCAGGAGGAATAACATCTTGTAGGAGTGTGGAAGAGCCAGTTGTGAGTGTGGGAAAGTTCGTGAGGCAGTGGGTAGAATGAAAAGGGGTAAGGCAGCTGGGATTGATGGGATAAAGATAGAAATGTTAAAAGCAGGTGGGGATACAGTTTTGGAGTGGTTGGTGCTATTATTTAATAAATGTATGGAAGAGGGTAAGGTACCTAGGGATTGGCAGAGAGCGTGTATTGTTCCTTTGTATAAAGGCAAAGGGGACAAAAGAGAGTGCAAAAATTATAGGGGAATAAGTCTGTTGAGTATGGGGCTAGTAACCCCTTCTCCTGTATATATTACTAAATGTAAAAGGAGAAACTGTCGTTTTTCCTTTTGGGCCACCCTGCCTCAGTGGGAAACGGCCGACATGTTGAAAGAAAGAAGAAAGTCTGTTGAATATACCTGGTAAAGTGTATGGTAGAGTTATTATTGAAAGAATTAAGAGTAAGATGGAGAGCAGAATAGCAGATGAACAAGGTGGCTTTAGGAAAGGTAGGGGGTGTATAGACCAAGTGTTAGCAGTAAAACATATAGGTGAACAGTATTTTTATAAGGGTAAAGAGGTTTTTGTGGCATTTATGGATTTGGAAAAGGCGTATGATAGGATGGATAGGGGGGCAATGTGGCAGATGTTGCAGGTGTATGGAATAGGAGGTAGGTTACTGAAAGCAGTGAAAAGCTTTTATGAGGATAGTGAGGCTCAGGTTAGAGTGTGCAGAAGAGAGGGAGATTATTTCTCGGTAAAAGTAGGCCTTAGACAGGGATGTGTGATGTCACCGTGGTTGTTCAATATATTTATAGATGGGGTTGTAAGAGAAGTGAATGCGAGGGTCTTGGCAAGAGGTGTGGGGTTAAAAGACAAAGAATCAAATACAAAGTGGGAGTTGTCACAGTTGCTTTTTGCTGATGACACTGTGCTTTTGGGAGATTCTGAAGAGAAGTTGCAGAGGTTGGTGGATGAATTTGGTAGGGTGTGTAAAAGAAGAAAATTGAAAGTGAATATAGGAAAGAGTAAGGTGATGAGGATAACAAAAAGATTAGGTGACGAAAGATTGGATATCAGATTGGAGGGAGAGAGTATGGAGGTGAATGTATTCAGATATTTGGGAGTGGACATGTCAGCAGATGGGTCTATGAAGGATGAGGTGAATCATAGAATTGATGAGGGAAAAAGGGTGAGTGGAGCACTTCAGAGTCTGTGGAGACAAAGAACTTTGTCCATGGAAGTAAAGAAGGGGAATGTATGAGAGTATAGTTATACCAACACTCTTATATGGGTGTGAAGCATGGGTGATGAATGTTGCAACGAGGAGAAGGCTGGAGGCAGTGGAGATGTCATGTCTGAGGTCAATGTGTGGTGTGAATATAATGCAGAGAATTCGGAGTTTGGAAATTAGGAGGAGGTGCGGGATTACCAAAACTATTATCCAGAGAGCTGAGGAGGGGTTGTTGAGGTGGTTCGGACATGTAGAGAGAATGGAACGAGACAGAATAACCGAGTGTATAAATCTGTAGTGGAGGAAGGCGGGGTAGGGGTCGGCCTAGGAAAGGTTGGAGGGAGGGGTAAAGGAAGTTTTGTGTGCGAGGGTTTGGACTTCCAGCAAGCATGTGTGAGCGTATTTGATAGGAGTGAATGGAGACAAATGGTTTTTAATACTTGACGTGCTGTTGGAGTGTGAGCAAAGTAACATTTATGAAGGGATTCAGGGAAACCGGCAGGCCGGACTTGTGTCCTGGAGATGGGAAGTACAGTGTCTGCACTCTGAAGGAGGGTGTTAATGTTGCAGTTTTATAACTGTAGTGTAAAGCACCCCTCTGGCAAGACAGTGATGGAGTGAATGATGATGAAAGTTTTTCTTTTTCGGGCCACCCTGCCTTGGTGGGAATCGGCCGATGTGTTAATAAATAAAATATAATAATAATAATAATAATTTGTCAGAGCATGATTCCTTCTAAAAATTACATGAGAATAGAAGTGTTGGGTCTTTATTTATTCTATTGTACCACTGTGGAGACAACTTGTACTCATTAAGGTGTTTGTATGAACGTGTATCAACCATAACTAGACTGTTTGTTTACATAAGTACTCTGCGGCTCTATCTTACTCTCTCTCTCTCGATTATTCGTTTTTATCTCGCTTACTCACTTCTCACCCTACATTAAGACTACAAATATTTTAAGGTAAGTAATGAGTGTACTGTATATGCATTTTATCACTCTAGGGCGCTTTAAGCATCGTAGTATAATATGTGTGGGTGGGGTGACCAGGAGGGCTACCACACCTGACTTCTTACTGTAAATACTACTCACCTTTTGCCCTACATTAAGACTACAAATATTCTGAAATAAATAATGAGTGTACTGTGCGTGTATTTTAATTTTTAATGCCTAGTTCTATTGCTAACTAAATATATGTTAGTGTAAACTTGTTATCTGGCATTTATATGCATTTATAAATGGAAAAAATGGAGTTCTGCTTTTCGGCGAAGTCTGCTTTCCAGTAGTAGCTTGGAACCTAACGTGCTGTATAAGTGGGGCCTTACTGTATATAATAAGACCCTGCAGCACGCAGTGCATAATGAGAGAAAAAAACTGCAACTGTGCTTTTAGTTTAACAGTTTGACTGTTTCAGTCGTATATATACGTCTTACGAGCCAGTGTTTCGGACGTACAGTGGACCCCCGGTTTACGTACTGCTCAAAACTCAACCCATTATGTAAGTGTATTTTTGTAAGTGCTTTTATAAGAGTATTTTTGGGGGTCTAAAAGGACTAATCTAATGTACATTATTCTTTATGGGAATAAATTCGTTCGGTAACGGCACTCGAACAGCATTCTGGAACGAAATAATGACGTAAGCCGGGGGTCCACTATATACGTACTCAAAAATTCTAGCGGCTTCAAATCAAGCACAAGAAAGCTTGTAGGCCCACATGTGAGAGAATGGGTCTGTGTGGTCAGTGTGTGCTGTATAAGAAAAATCCTGCAGCACGCAGTGCATAATGAGAAAAAAAAAAACTGACCGTGTTTTTGGATTAAAACGCCGACTTTGAGGTGTATTTTCGAATAGTATTTATGGTTGTATTCTCTTTTTCGTGGTCTCATGTGATAGAATGGAAAACATATTACAGAAATAGAGATGATTTTGATTAGTTTCATGATGAAAACTACCTTGAAATTGAGCTCAAAATAGCTGAAATGTTCAATTTTTGCCAATGATCAAGAGTAAACAAATCACTCCATGCGTCCAATACACGTTAACTGGTGAGTCTAATATTCTTTCACAAGTGCACTGATATTATTTATACCATTTTTACAATAATGCAGTAGTCTGCATAACAGTAAATCTTCTATTTTTTGTGTGAATAAAAATCAAAATAGAAAGCAAGAGTAATATAAGAGGGGCCTAAAAACGTGACTAATGATCAGAGAAAATCTTATTTTAGTGCCAGGAATGTCTGCATTGTTTATTCTGAACCCTATTTTGAAATTGACATCTTTTTTATTTTGCATGAAATTGGCCAAATTGCCAATTTCTGACCACTTTATTGGGTAGTTAAAATCAGTAAATCTGTGGTTTCTTGTACTCAATCAATAGAACATATAGAGTTCTAAAGAAATAGCTATGAGTTTGGTCGCCTGGAACAATGGAATTGGCCAAAATTGGGCTCAAAGTCGGTGAAATCGCCGATGCGTACATATCCCCGAGATCACTAACTTCGCAAGAGCTTAATTCCATAACTTTTCCATCAAATTTTGTACTTTTGGTGTCATTACAATTGAGAAAAGATTCTCCATCATTTCATAAGAAAAATTTTTTTTTTTTTTTTTAGAATATTTGGCGGCACCAGGAGACACTTCAGGATTTGGGGTTGCAACAGTCAAGGGGTTAAGACAGCGACTTTGCAGTGTACAGCCTCTCCTCACTTAACGATGGAGTTCCGTTCCTGATTATTATTATTATTATAATCAAATAGAAGCGCTAGTTCCGTTCCTGAGAGCACGTCGTTAAACGAATTCGTCTCTAAGTGAGGAGCATGCTATAATGGTAGGGAGTTTGTGTCAACCATCTTTGATATTGTTTTTAAAATATCACCTTTGAACCATTTATAACATTTCTGGTATATTTTTAAATGTTTATACAGTAGTATACTGTACAGTGGTCCCTCGATTAACGATCTTAATCCGTTCCAGGAGCTAGGCCTTAACACGAATTGCTCGTAATTAGAAACCTTATTTCCCATAAGAAATAATGTAAATACAATTAATCCGTTCCACCCAAAAATATTCACAAAAAATACATTTTAATTATAGTTCTACATACACAAAACAACATTATTAACACTATAAATACTACTACATAATACTAAATAATAAAAAACAGATTAAAAAATAACATTTACTTACCTTTATTGAAGAGAGTTGCAGGCATCTGGAAGATAGGGAAGAGGACAGGGGAAGGGTGTTAGTGTTTGGAAGGGGAATCCCCCTCCATAGAGACTTCAGGTAACAAGTCCTTATCTGGGGTTACTTCCCTTCTTTTTCTTTTAATGCCACTAGGACCAGCTTGAGAGTCACTGGATCCCTGCCTCGAAAAATAACTGTCCACAGTCCTCTGTTTCTGGCGACTCTTCAACATTTTTCCGAAGTGGGGCAAGATTCTGTCACTGAACATGTTGCAGATGTGGTTTGCTTCAGCTTGCGCAGGGTGGTGTTTTTCAACAAATGTCTGCACCTTAGTCCACATAGAACAAATTTCCTGAATCTCTGAAGCCTTACCCTGTCCAGCCTCCTCCTCTAAATCAATTTCCTTAAATGTCGTCTGTTGCTGTTCCTGATGAAGCTCTCTCAGCTCTTCAGTGGTTAGGTCTACCTGTGCTCCTCCACCAACTCTTCCACATCTTCACCACTCAACTCCAACCCCAGGCTGTTCCCCAATGCCACAATAGAGTCCACAACAGGCACAGGGTCATCAGGGTCAGGGCCAGCCTCAAATCCTTCAAAATTCCTCTTTTCAACACAATCCGGCCACAGTGGTCTCCAAGCAGAGTTCAAAGTCCTGGAAGTCACTCCCTCCCAAGCCTTACCTATAAGGCCTATGCAATGCACGATATTGAAATGATCTTTCCAGAACTCTCTTAGGGTCAATGCAGAGGCTGAGGTTACGTCAAAGCACCTTTGAAACATTGCTTTGGTGTACAGTTTCTTGAAGTTTGCAATGACTTGCTGGTCCATGGGCTGGATGAGAGGAGTGGTGTTAGGAGGCAAGAACTTCACTGTGATGAAATTGAAGTCCCCAGACAAATAGTCTCCCAAGTTGTGAGGATGAGCAGGAGCATTGTCCAGTACCATGAGGCACTTGAGTGGCAATTTCTTTTCCAGAAGGTATTTCGTCACACTAGGGCCAAACACTCCAGTCAACCATTCCACGAAAAGTCCTTAGTGACCCATGCATTAGTGTTAGCCTTCCAATACACACACAAATTATTCCTGTTAACATTG
>WNWK01048187.1:0-13648 GCA_009830355.1 Cherax destructor
TAAGATTCATCCAACTAGGTATATTTACATCACAGGAAGGTTAATATAGGAACCACTGTGTCCACAAATGCAAGTTTTTACAGACGAATTTCTCAGCATGGCCGTGACCTAGTTGATGAATCTTTTTTGAAGCTAGCTTTCCCAGTTAACGGACGGTCTGGAGTTTTGAAACTCCTGACGAGGGTTCTAACCCCACCCGTGGTATGGTTTGTTTACAATCGTGTCATTTCGATTTCGTGAGTCAATCCATACACTTCCCACACACCATCCATACACTACCCATACCCATCCATACACTACCCATACACCATCTATACACTACCCTCACACTATCCATACACTACCCATACACCATCCATACACGACCCACACACCATCCACAAACTATCAACACCTGAGCCACACACCATCAACACCTGAGCCACCATACACTACCCATACACTACCCATACACTACCCTCACACTATCCATACACCACCCACACACCATCCATACACTACCCACACACCATCCATACACTACCCTCACACCATCCATACACTACCCACAAACCATCTATACACTATCCACACACCATCCATACACGACCCACACACCATCCACAAACTATCAACACCTGAGCCACACACCATCAACACCTGAGCCACACACCATCAACACCTGAGCCACACACCATCAACACCTGAGCCACACACAATCAACACCTGAGCCACACACCATCTACACCTGAGCCACACCATCAACACCTGAGCCACACACCATCCACACCTGAGCCACACACCATCAACACCTGAGCCACACACCATCTACACCTGAGCCACACACCATCAACACTTGAGCCACACACCATCAACACCTGAGCCACACACCATCAACACCTGAGCCACACACCATCAACACCTGATCCACACACCATCAACACCTGAGCCACACACCATCAACACCTGAGCCACACACCATCTACACCTGAGCCACACACCATCAACACCTGAGCCACACACCATCTACACCTGAGCCACAAACCATCTACACCTGAGCCACACACCATCAACACCTGAGCCACACACTATCAACACCTGAGCCACACACCTTCAACACCTGAGCCACACAACATCAACACCTGAGCCACACTCCTTCAACACCTGAGCCACACAACATCAACACCTGAGCCACACACCTTCAACACCTGAGCTACACAACATCAACACCTGAGCCACACACCTTCAACACCTGAGCCACACACCTTCAACACCTGAGCCACACACCATCTACACCTGAGCCACACAACATCAACACGTGAGCCACACACCTTCAACACCTGAGCCACACACCATCAACACCTGAGCCACACACCATCAACACCTGAGCCACACACCATCAACACCTGAGCCACACGCCATCAACACCTGAGCCACACATCATCTACACCTGAGCCACACACCATCAACACCTGAGCCACACACCATCAACACCTGAGCCACACACCATCTACACCTGAGCCACACACCATCAACACCTGAGCCACACACCATCTATGTACGGTTCGTATTTCTAACGGCTGCACCACGGCTGTTCACGTGATCACCAACCTCTGCCCATGTGATCTGGCATTAGTCAATCATAGGCCTGCCTTTGAATGCCCCAGTGCCGTGCGAGCCTAGCAGCAGTTCCATTCGGTAGGCATAGCAGGCGGACACAGGCATAGGCTCTCAGCTCCCATATATCCAACGCCCATTAAACGCTACCAAAACCAAGCTCATCGTCTGTTAATATTACCAAATCTATGCAAAGAACCCCACAACACAAATGGTGGCAGCTTGTGGGCCTAGATTTTGTGTAATCTGAGCAGATTTGACGAGAGGAAGAACCGTGTGAGTGCCTCCAGCGCTCCCAGACCAGCATCCACCAACCATTACCTCACCTTCCCTCACATGTGACGTCACCCATCCAAGACTCTTCTGAAGCAGTGTCTCCAGTCTTCTGGCTTCTAATTGCAAGTAAACCTCCGAAGAGTTGATCTGGGTTTTGCAATTAAGCCACCAAGTAAGCCAGTTTATGGGATAGAGCCTAAGCCAGCCTACAGTCATCCAGTGTCTCCTGCCACCCACCCAATTCTTCACTGCTGTGTGCAAGTAAGAGCATTCAGGTCCACTAGTCCAGAGAGCTAAGCCAGCCTCTTCCAGAAAGCCAGCTCCTTCAGGAAGCCAGACATACAAGTAAGCCAGTCGTTTCTTCAGCAAGCCAGTTCCTTGCAGTATTGTCTCCAATCGCTCTGTGCTACAAGTTGGACGCTTGTCAGAGTGATATTCACCATTCCTGTGGCTTATTGTGCAAAAAGCCACCAGGGTTAGTGGTTTCAAGGCCGTGAGAATTAGTGTACTGGCCGAACGCCGTGACGTCATCGCCCACCGCCAGCGAGTCAGGCAGCAGTGACGTCATCCATGCGCACCACCCACCACCCACGCTGGTGTAAACAAAGATACCACCTGCTCACGCTACCCACTACCAGTCAATACTTTGTGGTATTTTCTACCCTATCTTGGGTACCAGCAGCATTGTTTCTGGCTCACATAGCAAGTCGAGAGTGTCTTCCTTCATCCCAGAGCGCCAACGTAAAAGCTTGCTGTGTGAGTTCTTCGTGTAAGTGCATTTCTCCAAGACCGTCAGCAGTCACCACCAGCTAGTGTCCAGAGAAAATTATTCTCCCTCTACATACATTCGCCGTTCATTCATCATTAGAAAGTATTCTGTTATAGACATTCGTGTGTGTGAGACATTTAAGCAGTGAATTTTCTTAGTGACATTTAAAGACTTGTGTTTCAGTTTCGTGTAAATTCATTTCAAATACTTTTCCAGTATTCAATGTGCTTCGTGTCTCATTTTTATCTATGTTTTTTGTGTAATTTTCTGATCCTGCAGTAGGTACTTTTGTGTGCCAATTTTTATTGTTTTTGTGTGCAGTATCACATTGTTTTCCTTCCAGTTTCTCAGTGCAGTATTTGATTAACTCAATATTATTTCAGTGTTGTGATATTATTTCAGTGTTGTGCATTATTAATTCCCTGTCTTTTATTTCTCAGTGCATTCCTTGTGTTTTTATGCAGTGTCTGTGCATAGTTCCTTATTGTTTATGCCCCAGTGTTCCTAGTTGCATATTTCATTTTCCTGTGTGCCATTCAGTGTCCCATTAATTTTTGTGCCAGTATCTCACATGTTTTAGTTCAACAGACAGTTTACATTTTTGTGTCAACCTGTGCCTCATTTTTTTTTTTTTAATTTTGCAGAACCTGTTTATTGAACATATTTTTGTCTGAAGCAAGAACTATCTCTTTATACATATTTTTTACATGCAAGATCTTATTGCATGAACTATCACATTCACTGACTGAATCTTATTGTGTTGTGTATTCTCCTGCAAAACTATAAGTTTTTATTTTTATTTCAGTTTGGTATTATTGTCTTTGTGTTGATCTTATCAGTAATTCCTTGAACAAATTCACTCTAACCCCTCATATGTAAAAGTAAAGTAATATTCATTATACTCATTTTCATTAGTTTTCTAATTGAACGAAGAGTTAAAGTGTTCATTCTCCTTGTGCCCAGTGCAATATTGCTTTAATTGATGCAGTAAATTGTTTATACAATACCATACATTGATTACACTTTAAAATTATTCTCCAGTAGTGATTAGTTGTTCTTGTTATTTTGCATACAGCATTGTGTAATTATTCCATTTTACCAGTGTTATCCTGAAAAGTCAATAATTCAATGCAAGTTGTTAGCATCATAGTTAATTCTTCAACCAGCAATGCATATTAAATTCTAGTGTCATTTTCTCCTAAGAAAATTTGTTTTCCAGTTACATACAATTTATTTCTTGTAATTCCACTTTGCATTGATTTATTATTTATCATCTAGTACTTGTGTTTGAATTCCAGTAGAGAGATCACTTTGCTGTTAATCCATACAGTACGTATTCATATTGCCTTTTATTGCAATTTGTAAAGTAATTCCTAAAATTTTTACAGTCAAAATTCAGTGAGTTTTACATTCTTATGCAGTGTACATTAGTTGTTTTAACCCCTTTTCTGCATCTAATTCAATGAATTTGTTTAATTTCCATTTTAACTAATTGTGAAACTGTGAATATTTTGCCATTCTCATTTTTACCTGACTTAGTTTTTGTGCAATTTTCATTGCAAGTATGTCTCACTTACCTCACAGTAGTGTAGCTAATGACGGCATTCAGTCCCTTAGTGTCCAAACAATTCCTGCTGAAATTCATGATAGTCGATTACCGACTGCTACAGCAGCTCAGCCAAAAGTCATTATAGTTTTTTCGTGATCCTGATGCTTTACCTCTGTTCAATGGCCATAAAAAACACCTCGATGCATGGTTTGCCGCCGTACGTTCACGGGCATCGGCTCTCTCAAAAGGTCCTCCTTCTGAGGAATCCCTTATCCGCCTTGCAACGGAAGCGCTACACAGGTCTCCTGCTGCAAGCCACATTGTTGACCTCCTTGCAATGCAGGATTTCAAAGACCTTACTACGTGGTCAGATATGAAGAAACGATTCGTTCTTTTCTAGTGCCACAAGCACCGACTGACTCTTATAAAGTTCTCCGTGAACTAGTTAATGCGACAATAATGCCTGGTGAGCCCTTGAGTTCCTTTGCATCTCGATTAGATATTTCTACCTTTGCCCACACCTTCAACACCTGAGCCACACACCATCTACACCTGAGCCACACACCATCAACACCTGAGCCCACTCCATCTACACCTGAGCCCACACCATCAACACCTGAGCCACACACAAACAACACCTGAGCCACACACCACTACACCTGAGCCAAACACCATCTACACCTGAGCCACACACCATCAACACCTGAGCCACACTCCATCTACACCTGAGCCACACACCATCAACACCTGAGCCACACAAAACAACACCTGAGCCACACACCATCTACACCTGAGCCACACACCATCAACACCTGAGCCACACACCATCAACACCTGAGCCACACACCATCTACACCTGAGCCACACACCATCCACCTGAGCCACACACCATCAACACCTGAGCCACACACCATCTACACCTGAGCCCCACTCCATCTACACCTGAGCCACACACCATCCACCTGAGCCACACACCATCAACACCTGACCACACACCATCTAAAATTACAAGGACACTATCCACATACTATCCGAATAACATCCCACACACTCCACATACAAACTACAAAATATCACCTCACTCATAACTTTCCCACACATTATATACAGACTATTTACACACCATCTACTCACTTTTTCCAAACTACCCACATACTACCTCAATCCATCTTCCCAGTACCCACACAGCCTGTTCTCACTGCCCACACACCTTCAACACTTTTTCCATACTCTACCCCACACCATCCATACATTATCCTCACACCATTAATGCACTACCCATACACCATAACACTATCCACGAAATTCCATACATTACCAGCCTAACACTCACACATTAGCAACACGGGAACACATGAGCAACACTGGGAACACATTAGCAACACAGGAACACATTAGCAATACATGGAACACATTAGCAATACATGGAACAAATTAGTAACACATGGAATACATTAGCAATACATGGAACAAATTAACAACACAGGGAACACATTAGCAACACAGGGAACACATTAGCAACACATAAAACACTTTAGTAAACCAGAACACATTAGCAACACTGGGAACTCATTAGCAACACAGGGATATCGACCTGACAACACTGGAGGATATATTAAACTGAGAGGAATTGACAAGGTGGAGAGAAAGAGATGTTCCAGAGATGGAACACATCAACAAGGGGTCACAATTGGAAGTTGAAAACTCAGATGATTCACTGGGATGTTAGGAAGTATTTCTTCAGCCTTATAGTTGTCAGGAAGTAGAATAGTCTGGGATGTGATCCATACATAGCTCATGGAGCAGGGCTCTCCTGCTGGTGATGGTGTGTGCTCAGGTGTTGATGGTGTGTGGCTCAGGTGTGATGGTGTGTGGCTCAGTGTTAAAGAGGGAGTATAACACACACACACACACACACGGAGCTAGAGGAGCTTTAGCATGAAAATGGAGGAGAGGATAGCTGCAGAAAGCAAGATAATGGAGGAGAGGATAGCTGCAGAAAGCAGAAGTGGGAGAAGCAAGTCACAACAGCAGAGGCTAAGACAGAGATTAGAAGAAGAAGTGAAAAATTTGAAACAGCCTAAAGAACTAAAAAGCAATGTGGACATGGTATCAGAAACTGCTACCTCAGTCACAAAGAAGAGGACTGTAGAGAACGGAGTGGAAACTGTATGCAGAGGCCCTATCAGACATCGTGGAGCCCGAGAGAAAGAGAGGATCACATCAGGAACAATGGAGGGAAGTGTAGTAAAAGGAGAGCTAAGCTATATGTAGCCATAACAGACCACAGCAGTGCACAGGGAAAGTTAAGAAGGGAAAGCGACAGGCCACTGGGCCAGGGATAACAGACAGTGAAGAGATTGAAGAAAGGAAAGCTGCAATGGAGGCAACTAAATCGAATCAGGGGTTACATAGGGATAGGCAGTGGGAGAATGAAAGAGAGAGATCATTCTTTGTTTATGGGCTCCAGGAAGTTGAAGGGGAAACTTATGAAGCAAGAAGACAAGGGGAGAAAAATGCGATTGAAAACACAGAATAGGAAGGGAGAAACGAAACTACAAAAGGGGGACTACAAGGCAGAGGAACTTCCTACAAGACGTTCAGTGGGAGAGAGATTTGGCAGGAAAAAGTAAAAGAAATGATGGAATATGTGAAAACCCAAAAATGCAAAGAGGCAGAGGAGAGGTTTGTCCCCAAGGGAAACAGAAGTAATGGGAAGACCAGAACGAGTCCTGGTTTCACCCAGAGGTGTAGGGAGGCAAAAAGTAAGTGTAATAGAGAATGGAAAAAGTACAGAAGACAAAGGACCCAGGAAAATAAAGAGATTAGCCGAAGAGCCGGGAAACGAATAATAGGTAAGAAGGGAGGCTCAGCGACAATATGAAAATGATATAGCATCAAAAGTCAAGTCTGACCCGAAGCTGTTGTATAGCCACATCAGGAGGAAAACAACAGTCAAGGACCAGGTAACGGCTGAGAAAGGAAGGTGGGGAGTTCACAATAAACGACCAAGAGGTATGTGAGGAGCTCAACATGAGATTTAAAGAAGTATTTACACAGGAGACAGGAAGGACTCCAGGAATTCAGAATAGGGAGGTACACCAACAAGTGCTGGATGAAATACACACAACCGAGGAGGAGGCGAAGAAGCTGTTATGTGAACTCGATACCTCAAAAGCGGTGGGACCGGACAACATTTCTCCGTGGGTCCTTAGAGAGGGAGCAGAGATGTTGTGTGTGCCACTAACACAAATCTTCAACACATCCATTGAAACTGGGCAACTACCTCAGGCGTGGAAGATGGCAAATGTAGTCCCAATTTTTAAGAAAGGAGATAGACACGAGGCATTAAACTACAGACCTGTGTCACTGACGTGTATAGTATGCAAAGTCATGGAGAAGATCATCAGGAGGAGAGTGGTGGAGCACCTAGAAAGACACAAGCTTATAAACGACAACCAGCACGGTTTCAGGGAAGGAAAATCCTGTGTCACAAACCTACTGGAGTTTTATGACAAGGTAACAGAAGTAAGACACGAGAGAGAGGGGTGGATAGACTGCATTTTTTGGGCTGCAAGAAGGCGTTCGACACAATTCCTCACAAGAGATTAATGCAAAAACTAGAGGATCAGGCACACGTAACAGGAAAGCACTGCAATGGATCAGAGAATATCTGACATGGGGGGCAACAACGAGTCATGGTACGTGACGAGATGTCAGAGGGGCACCTGTGACGAGTGGAGTTCCACAAGGGTCAGTCCTAGGACCTGTACTGTTTTTTGGGATATGTGAATGACATAACGGAAGGGGTAGACTCAGAAGTGTCCCTGTTTGCAGATGATGTGAAGCTAATGAGAAGAATCAAATCAGTCGAGGATCAGGCAGGACTACAAAGAGACCTGACAGGCTGCAAGCCTGTTCCAGTAACTGGCTCCTTGAATTTAACCCTGCCAAATGTAAAGTCATGAATATCGGGGAAGGGCAAAGAAGACCGCAGACAGAGTATAGTCTAGGTGGCCAAAGACTGCAAACCTCACTCAAAGAAAAGATCTTGGGGTGAGTATAATACCGAGCACATCTCCTGAGGCACACATCAATCAGATAACTGCTGCAGCATACGGGCGGCTGGCAAAACCCAAGAATAGCGTTCCAATACCTCACTAAGGAATCATTCAAGACTCTGTATACCATATACGTCAGGCCCATACTGGAGTAGCAGCACCAGTTTGGAACCCACACCTGGTCAAGCAAGTCAAGAAATTAGAGAAAGTGCAAAGGTTTTAACAAGACTAGTCCCAGAGCTAGGGATTGTCCTACGAAGAAAGGTTAAGGGAAATCGGCCTGACGACACTAGATGACAGGAGGGTTAGGGAGACATGATAACGACATATAAAATACTGGGGAGGAATAGATAAGGTGGACAGAGACAAGATGTTCCAGAGAGGGGACACAGAAACAAGGGGTCACAATAGGAAGCTGAAGACTCCTATGAGTCAAAGGGGTGTTAGGAAGTATTTCTTCAGTCATAGAGTTGTCAGGAAGTGGAATAGCTTTGAAAGGACATAGTGGAGGCAGGAACCATACATAGTTTTAGGACTACGTTTGATAAAGCTCATGGAGCAGGGAGAGAGAGGACCTAGTAGCAATCAGTGAAGAGGCGGGGCCAGGAGCTATGAATCGACCCCCGCAACCACAAATAGGTGAGTACACTACTGCGCAACTCACACAATATCAACGCACTATTAATGCCACTCACCCGTCACCACTGCTCACGCATTTTCAACAGACCATCCACGACAACTCACACGCAATACCTGCGTACCATAAACACACACAATCCTCACTATCCACACACTACAGTACCTACACACAGTACAAGCGTACCATCCACACACACCACAGTACCTACACACAGTACAAGCGTACCATCCACACACACTACAGTACCTACACACAGTACAAGCGTACCATCCACACACACTACAGTACCTACACACAGAACAAGCGTACCATCCACACACACCACAGTACCTACACACAGAACAAGCATACCATCCACACACACCACAGTACCTACACACAGAACAAGCGTACCATACACAAACACCACAGTACCTACACACAGAACAAGCGTACCATCCACACACACCACAGTACCTACACACAGTACAAGCGTACCATCCACACACACCACAGTACCTACACACAGTACAAGCGTACCATCCACACACACCACAGTATCTACACAAAGTACAAGCGTACCATCCACACACACCACAGTACCTACACACAGTACAAGCGTACCATCCACACACACCAAGTACCTACACACAGTACAAGCATTCCACACACACTGTCATCACATCACTATACACACGTCACACTGCCATCATATCACTATACACACCCACATACTGAACATTCACTAACTCCCGTACACATACTCATAGTGACCTCGTGTCACTATATGCTCAGTGATGGTTCATAGGGTATAACCGTTCTGATCACGTGACCAACCGATGATCAACCGTTAGCCCAATGTCAAAGGTCACCCACGTCAAAGGTCAATCCTTTTGAACGCTATGAGCCCTGCTCGGGGCAGTGCCTCAGTTACCATCCAGACACCGTGTAGAGTAGACATAGGCCTTCGACTCTTGAGATTCCACCCTGTCTATTTGACCTAAATACACCAAGTTACCATCCCAATCTCGTCTGTTCATTACCCAATCTACGAAAGAACCTCCACGCAACACTCGCTCCTCCCCCCTCTTACAATTTCACACTCCCCCATTCTTACACACATGCACAAATCTTCCACACATTATCAGTCTCACGTCCCTAGTAACTAGCCACACACACCCACATATCCTCATATCCCCACTCATCATAGCCCTCACAACCACACATACTGACACATAAACAAATCCAAAAACATACTCGCACACATCCTCACACCTTGTTAACACACACACACACACACACACACACACACATCTTCACACTCCACCTCTAAAATCACTCAAACACAACAATCATATCATCACACCCATGTCCACACATCCCCACTCGCACATCCACCAACCGGTTCTGGTTTGCCAGCGTTCTCCAGACTCCTCCTGCGGGCAGCCAGTATCGCCTGCAGGGCTCTGTCCTCCACGGGCGGCTTACTAGGGCGTGGGTGGGAAGGTGGGGCGGCCGATGGTTCACCGCCCGCGCCACCCTTGCTCTTGCCGCCCTCCTCAGTCTCCCGACCAACGAACTGTTCCATCACCTGTAGGCACCGCCAGTGACAAGGAGAATCCAAATTAATGGAATTGAAATTCTCCTTTTGTTTCAGTTATTTAAATAGTTTTAATTAATATATTGAGACATCCATATTAATTATTTATAATTGTTGTGTATTTATTTGGCTTGAATTTACGTGTTATATATGTATATTATATTTATATATTTTTAAAGCAATACATTTAAATACTCTGTAAGACAGTGGATATGACTATCATAATATTAATATTTTCCTTCATTGCTAAAAAAATCCTCTACAATAAAATATTTCTCTAAGACAAGATATCGTTTATAAGATCCTTCAGAGCAAGACATCCCTTATTATAAGAAATGTTATGTCTAGATATCTTTCACACAAAATACTTCTTCGAAAGATAATTCATAAGAAGATATTCTTTATTACAAAATAGTATCTTCTATGCTATGATATTCATCAAAATCTCTTCCCATCTTAAACAATACCCGTCATAATTTTTATAGCAAATAGCTGTACACCAGAGCAAGACACAGTATCAGATTTTAAGACGGCTGTGCAGCATGTCAGGCTGCCCCCCTGGCTGATGTCTGTGGTACACTGTGTGCACCAGGCTGCCCCCCTGGCTGATGTCTGTGGTACACTGTGTGCACCAGTAAGTGGTCAATGAATGCAATTAAAAACAAGGTTAAGCCACACACACACATGGATGTGTTGTACACTCTGTGTGCTTCTAAACAGATTATCATTTTGATAAATAATTTTAGATGTGTTTATATACACAGTTGAGACCAATTTATTAAAATCTGCGCTGCAGTTGCTGTTCAAGAATAATCTCACAGAAACTAATAATAGTTTGTGGGCTTACAATGTATCCTTGTAATTAAGCCAGATGACCCAAAACACATGTGTACAAAAAACGTAAGTGTCAAATCTGTTATTAAAATAGATGGTTATTCTCTATCTAGCAAAGACATCATTAAGCTGACGGAACATTCATATATAATGTCAAAGCTGATCTGTTGAAGGGATACTATGAGGTTCCTTTAACAGACTAGGTGATGGACGTCCGGGTCTTAACAATAAAATAAATCTTGTAAAATTACAAAATATTGGCATTTGTTATGTAAAACACATCTATAGTATTGAAAAACCTTATAATTCAGGCTACAAATAGGTTGCAGAGAATGAAAGCAAACATTTTACTGACCTCTGGTGCCAGCAAATTTTGAGTTTGGAGTATTTACATTATAAAGAAGATGTGTCAAAACAACTTGACAGTCAGACTTGTAAAACATATGCTGGGGCATGGAAAATTAATTTTCCCGAGAGGTGTCAACACTGCAACAAAAATAAATGCGATTCATAACTTGAAAGTTCCTTCAACTAGACAAACTGACACAATTTTTGGGCATGGTTCGGTTTTCCCAAAGCCGTTGTCAAAATGTTTACATGTATTCATCCATCAACGGCCCTGGGAAGGCCAATACAGAAGTTTTTTCTTTCCTTTTCAGAAGGAATGAACAATGCCTTCAATCCTTCATTGCGTCAGTTTTAACGTTCGTTCCATTGCACAAGTGGATGCTCCTGATGAGGGTATGGGTGTCATACTTCAAAATTTAACAGCAAATATTCATTACTATAGCTTTATGCTCAAAGCTGAAGAAATACCAGAAGAATTACATCTCCAAAAATAGAAGTACAGTGGACCCCCGAGTAACGCAAAAACTTCATTCCAGAAGCCTGCTCAAGTGCCATTACCGAACGAATTTACTCCCTTAAAAAATAATGTCAAGTAGGTTAGTCCATTTCAGACCCCCAAAAATACACTTACAAAAGCACTTACAATATTATACCTACATAATTGTACGATTTCCAGGGTGTTCGTTACTCGGGGTTCCATTGTACAGTGGACCCCTGGATTTCGTACTGCTCCAAACTCGAACAATTATGTAAGTGTATTTTTGTAAGTGCTTTTGTAAATGTATTTTTGGGGTCTAAAAGGACTAATCTAATTTACATTATTCCTTATGGGAACAAATTCGTTCGGTAACGGCACTCAAACAGCATTCTGGAATGAATTATGGCCGATAACCGGGGGTCCACTGTACTCACTTTGGTATTAACTGTAGTCCTCTCCGAGGTCCCTTGGTCTGACACCTGGGTCTGACACCTGGGTCTGACACCTGGGTCTGACACCTGGGTCTGACACCTAGCATATTTCTAGCATACGGATCATAACTAATTCACTTTTACTCACATTATGAAAAATCGCACTATTTGATGCATTTGTCAATCATTGTTGCCATTTTCCTCATTTTTGAGAAGCTCAATATTTCACGTTAACTTGGTTACTCAAAAAAATGTTTAACAAATCTTAGAAAACATGTGAACTCTGCTGCACTGAAGTTGTACTGCATGATGTAACGTAATGTACATGATGTAACGTAATGTACATGATGTAACGTAATGTACATTCAACTCGATGGCCAGTGCAAACACGTCAGTAATGGAAGGAGCACACGATTTTCTTCCTAAGATTATGTGGACCCCTGAAACTATTTGAGTAAGATCTTGGCTTGATTTTTGTGTAGGATATTGTTAGAATTTTAGCTTTCCTTATAAATAACAGATTTTTTTTATTTTTTATTAACACATCGGCCGTTTCCCACTAAGGCAGGGTGGCCCGAAAAAGAAAAACTTTCATCATCATTCACTCCATCACTGTCTTGCCAGAGGCGTGCTTACACTACAGTTATAAAACTGCAACATTAACACCCCTCCTTCAGAGTGCCAGGACTCAAGTCCGGCCTGCCAGTTTCCCTGAATCCCTTCATAAATAACAAATGCCATATAATAATAATTTTGTGAACTAACATATAGTACTGTTGTTTTGACGAGTCTTCTTTTAGAGCAGTTTATGTAATAGAACCTGTAAGTTCTGCAAGTTACAGTGTGTATGTTGCAATGGTTTTCCTGGTGTACTGTATAATGGGTTATACTCTGATTCCTTCAGGATAATGTAATGTAAGAGACTAAATTCTGCAAACACACTTTGATTGGTAATATCAAATATTTGTAAAATAGCGCAAGCATGAATACGGAGGTGAATGACAGTTGTGAAGGCAATAGAAGAGGAATGATGGTTAAGGGTAATCAGTCCCTTAACTTTGATGTAAGACGGTGACGCCTCAGCCGA
>WNWK01048188.1:0-13648 GCA_009830355.1 Cherax destructor
TTTGTGTACCAAACCTTCAACCTTGTTTCCAATACTGTAGCCCTGGGGGATCTTGGTGCATTGGAGGGTGTTGGCAGGGTGCCCATAGGGGGTTGCTGCATGGGTGGGGGGGATTGTATGGTTGGGGTATGGGTTGGTGGAATGGAGTTTGTGATGGGGGTGGGGGGGTAGTTGTGATGGTGGGATTTGGGTTGCTGGGGTGGGGACAGGGAGACTGATGTGTGTGTGTGATGTTAAAATGTATGGTTCCCGTTGTGTTCCTTTGATTTGAGGCCCTCCGTGGGTGCTGCCAGTGGGTGTGTTTGTCCTTCTGCTTGGGCCTGGTGTCCTCCGTACCTTGCTGTCTTCTCTCGCTCCTCTCTTCGATTTCTTATCCTCTCCTTCAGGGCCTCCCTTTCATCTTGCGTTCTGTCCCGATCTAGGTATACATTCTGGTACTCCTTATTCGCCCTCAGCAGTGCTTTCTCTTGCAGGATCATGGTACGGGCTGATTCTGCCTTGAAGATTACCTTGAGAGGCCGATTTCTTCCCCTTGTGTACCACCCAATTCTCTGAAAATTTGTTACCTGGGACGTGTCTTCCCCTGTTGCTAACATGATACCCTTGATCCTTTCTTTCTCCTCCTGTTTTCTTCTGTCATGTGTGTCCCCTTCGACTTCCTTCAGGCCATAGATAAAGATCGACTTCTCCCTTTCCTCCTCCCACTGTGTATCCCATTGCCTCGTCAGAGATGCATTAGCATCTCCCGATGCTGTCATGGTTGAAGCCCCTGTGTTCCTTTGTGTGTCTGGTCTGCTCATTTGTCCCTGTCCACTGCAGTGTATTGTTGGGGTCTCTGCATTTAGTGTGTCTACTGCTTTGTATACTCTCTCATGTGTTGTTACTGTGCTCTCATTCGTTGTTCCTGTGGTGCTCTTCTTGTCCCTGGCTGCTTTTTCCATATCCCTCTCATGTCTTGTTAGTCACTGCAGCTTCACTTCAAAGATCTGGATCTTGGCTTCTGCTTTTTTGACTTGCATTTCCCATTTTCTACTCTCCTCAACTATCCTCCTCTCCATTCCCTTGCTGATCACCAATATCTTCCTCTCCCATTCCTTTTCCCTTTTATTGAGTTCCTCCTTGGTGATCACCAATATCTTCCTCTCCCATTCCTTTTCACTTTTATTGAGTTCCTCCTCCCACTGTGGCCTCCCCGGATCGACTGGATCGACCATCGTTCTCCTTGTGTTGGTGTGAGTGATTTCGACTTCTTTCAACTGCTGTGTGAGGTCTTGCAAATGAAGGTGAGTGCTGGTAAGATGGTAGGATAAAGGGTTCGAGAAATGGAGGGGTCGAGGGTTGGAGGGTCGAGGGTTGGAGGGGGTGAAGGGGTCAAGGGTTGGAGGGGTCAAGGATTGGAGGGTTGGAGGGATCGAGGGTTGGAGGGGTCAACGGTTGGAGGGGTCGAGGGTTGGAGAGGGAGAAGGAGTCGAGGGTTGGAGGGGTCGAGGGTTGGAGGGTTCGAGGGTTGGAGGGGTCGAGGGTTGGAGAGAGTGAAAGGGTCGAAGGTTGGAGGGGTCGAGGGTTTGAGGGGTCAAGGTTGGAAGGGTCGAGGGATGGATGGGTGGAGGCGAGGGTTGGAGGGGATGATGGATGAAGCTGGAGGATGCAGGAGAAGGGTACAGGAGAATGCTGGAGAACTGTAGAGTAGTTGAACACACATGTGACTGCTTGAGGCTGGAGATGACGCAGTGATGCCGATGGCCTGATTTTGTTGAAAAATCAAGGACGACAATCTGTCTCAGGCACGTAGGAGGCGCTGGAGGCGACGGATGATGGTATAAGCCAGAAGATGAACTGGATATGACTGGCTGGGTCGGATGGTCGGCTGGTCCCCTACACTCCACACTCTGCCGTGGCCCACTGCTTCTACCACTGTTATTACTTATCTCGCCTTACTTCTTTTGATCTAGTGCAGTAGAATGGTAGCATAGGTGAAGAGATACAGCCGTGGACTAGATGTGGCTTTATTATCAAAAAAGGTGAGTGTACACGGATGCAGGGCGTGAGAGGGGACCAGGAGCCATATAGGGTAGAACCTGCTTCAATCAGGTAGGCCAAGGATGTGAGGAGGGTGTCACAGAGTGACGTCCCACTGACTTGGGTAGGCCTACAGATGGCAGCACCGTAGTGCCGCGTAATTTGAAAGGGACTAAGTATAGGCTGCTTACAGGATTAAGGAGGGGTCGAGGGATGGAAGGGTCGAAGGTTGGTGGGGTGAAGGGGTCGAGAGTTGGAGGGGGTGAAGGGGTCAAGGGTTGGAGGGGTCGAGGGTTGGAGAGATCGAGGGGTCGAGGGTTGGAATGATCGAGTGTTGGAGGGGTGAAGGAGTTGAGGGTTGGAGGGGTCGAGGGATGGAGGAGTCGAGGGGTCTAGGGATGGAAGGGTCGAAAGTTGTAGGGGTCGAGGGCTGGATGGGTGGAGGGGTCGAAGGTTGAAGGTGTTGAGGAGGGGTCGAGGGTTAGAGGGGTGGTGGGTTTGAGTGTTGGAGCAATGAAGAGGTCGAGGGTTGGAAAAATCTAGGGTTGGAGGAGTCGAGGGTTGGAGGAGTGGTGGGTTGGAGGGGTCGAGGGGTCGAAGGTGGTGGTTTCGAGGGTTGGAAGAATGAAGAGGTCGAGGGATGGAGGGGTTGAAGGTTGGGGGCTCGAGGGTTGGAGGGGTCGAGGGGTCGAGGGTTGGAGGGGTCGAGGGATGGATGGGTGGAGGGGTCGAGGGTTGGAGGGGTCGAGGGTTGAAGGGGTTGAGGGTTGGAGAGGTCGAGAGGTCGAGGGTTGGAGTGGTGGTGGATTCGAGGGTTGGAGGGGTCGAGGGTTGAAGGGGTTGAGGAGGGGTCGAGAAATGGAGGGGTCAAGGGTTGGAGAGATCGAGGGGTCGAGGGTTGGAGGGGTCGAGGGTTGGAGGGATCGAGGGTTAGAGGGGTTGAGGGTTGGAGAGGTCGAGGGTTGTTGGAGCCGATTGGTCGAGGGTTGGAGGGGTCGAGGGTTGTAAGGGTCGAGGGGTCGAGGGCTGGATGGGTGGAGAGGTGGAGGGGATGAAGGTGTTGAGGAGGGGTCGAGGGTTGGAGGGGTGGTGGGTTCGAGGGATGGAGCAATGAAGAGGTCGAGGGTTGGAAAGGTCTAGGGTTGGAGGAGTCAAGGGGTCGAGGGTTGGAGGAGTCAAGGGGTCGAGGGTTGGAGGGTCGAGGGTCGAAGGTGGTGGTTTCGAGGGTTGGAATAATGTAGAGGTCGAGGGTTGGAGGGGTTGAAGGTTGGAGGGGTCGAGGGTTGAAGGGGTTGAGGAGGGGTTGAGGGTTGGAGAGGTCGAGGGGTCTAGGATTGGAGTGGTGGTGGATTCGAGGGTTGGAGGGGTCGAGGGTTGAAGAGGTTGAGGTGGGGTCGAGAAATGGAGGGGTCAAGGGTTGGAGGGGTCGAGGGTTGGAGAGGTCGAGGTGTCGAGGGTTGGAGGGGTCGAGGGATTGAGGGTTAGAGGGGGTGAAGGGGTTGAGGGTTGGAGAGGTCGAGGGTTGTTGGAGCCGATTGGTCGAGGGTTGGAGTGGACGAGGGTTGTAGGGGTCGAGGGGCAGAGGGCTGAATGGGTGAAGGGGTCGAGGAATGAAGGGGTTGAGGAGGGGTCGAGGGTTGGAGGGGTGGTAGGTTCGAGGGTTGGAGCAATGACGAGGTCGAGGGTTGGAGGAGTGGAGGGGTGGAGGGTGGAGGGTTGGAGGGGTGGAGGGTTGGAGGGGTCTAAGAATGGAGGAGTCGAGGGGTCGAGGGTTGGAGGGTGGTGGATTCGAGGGTTGGAGGTGTCGATGAGTCGAGGGGTCAAGGGTTGGAGTGGTGGTGATTCGAAGGTTGGAGGAGTCGAGGAGTCGAGGGTTGGAGGGGTGGTGGGTTAGAGGGGTGGAAGAATGAAGAGGTCGAGGGTTGGAGGGATCAAAGGGTGGAGGGGTCGAGGGGTGAATGGTTGGAGGGGTCGAGGGTTGGAGGGGTCGAGTTTTGGAGGAGTGTATATGTCGAGGGTTGGAGGGGTGGTGGGATCCAGGGTTGGAGGGTGGTGAGGTCGAGGATTGGAGGGTCGAGGGCTGGAGGAGGGGAGGGGTCGAGGGCTGGAGGAGGGGAGGGGTCGAGGGCTGGAGGAGGGGAGGGTCGAGGGCTGGAGGAGGGAGGGTCGAGGGTTGGAAGGGTCGGTTGTTGGAGGGTCGAGGGTTGGTGGGGTCAAGGGTTAGAGGGTGGAGAGGTCCAAGGTGGAAGGGGTCAAGGGTTGGAGTGGTAGAGGGTTGGAGGGGTCGTGGGTTGGAGAATTGGAGGAGGAGAGGTCGAGGGTTAGAGGGTGGAGGGGTCGAGGGTTGGAGGGGTCGAGAGATCGAGGGGTCGAGGGTTGGAGGGATATAGGGGTGGAGAAATCGTGGGGCCTAGGGTTGGAGGGGTTGATGGTTGGTGGGGTTGAGGGATCGAGGGGTCGAGGAGGTCCAGGGTTGGAGAAATGGAGAGTTGGGGGTTGGAGAGGTGCACGGGGTCGAGGGTTGGAGGGGTGGTGGGTTGGGGGTTGGAGGGGTCGAGGGTTGGAGGGGTCGAGGGTTGGATGGGTGGAGGGTTGGGGGTTGGAGGGGTGGAGGTTTCTTGGGTTGGAGAAGTGCTAGTGAGCGTCTCCGTAATAATTAAAGGCAGCTGAATTACACATCTACAAGAATGTGCATTTTAAGAATTACCAGAAAATTATTTTGTATCCTTTTAAAAAATTAATGTGTACATTTTGGCACTAAACGTAGTAAAACTGAATCAATGTGACACAGACACCACATTCTTTCATATTTATTTATTTTTCCATATTTATAGAAGAGATTGAAATTTACATATAAACCGTACATAGGAAGCTTCAGCGCAGCATATAGATCTAAAAGACCGATACAGAATAAATAAAATTTCCCGAAACTGTGTTGGATTTAAAAGTTTGTGAATCTCTGGCCAAGTGAGCGTCGAGTTCAGGGTCAAGCGACCAACTTCAGCAATTGACTATGTATCAGCATTAGACTTTCTTTGAAATAAATCGCTTTAATTTCCTTTGCAAAGAGTTATGTACATGTTGAGGCTTTTTATAGAGATGTCTGACAAACTTTGTGCCATTCTGCCACCTGTTTGTGGCTACATGTTTTACTTACAGAAAGTCATCCTGTTAGTACCAACGAGTCTCATTGTTAGTACCAACGAGTCTCATTGTTAGTACCAACGAGTCATCTTGTTGGTACCAACGAGTCATCTTAAGAAGTTGTAAATTGGAAGTTAGTGCTGTTGTGAATGTGTAGTAGTATTGCATTAGTGAAAATGAGGAAAATTGTGCAATATGGATATAATTTGTAAAATGAAGTTATGTGTAATGATTCACCATTTGTATTACCATTTATTTGAATCTTGTAATGAAACATCTTAAAAAATAACACGTAAGTGTTTCCCAGAAGCGGGAATTTTTTTTTTAACAAATTGTGAAATTAAAAAAAAATAAACCAAAAATTGAAAATTACATGAAAAAAAAAGAATGGGGGTGGACTTGACCCGGGAGCTGGAGTTCGACTCCTGTTGGAATAGACTCAAAAAATTGAAAAACGTGGAAAATTTGGTAACCCCCGAAAAAAATCCATAAAATTTGGCAACCCCTGGATGAAGTATGCCCCTAGAGGGTGGAAGCAGGGGGCCGTTGGAGAAAAAAAATAGATAAAAAAGCGGTCGAAAGGGTGGTGGGTAGGGGGTCGAAATGGTGGTTGGTAGGGGGATCGAAAAATGGGTCGAAAAAAGGAATGGGCAGAGCCCCATTCAACAAATATTGGGGCAGAGCCCCCTCTCAAAAAAGTTGGCCACTCTGAAGAAAACCCTACTACTAATATCAAAGATAAAATTATATTTAGGATCCAAAATAAAATACACTGATGAGAAGAGAATAAAATGTCAGAAATGAAATATGCTTCTCAATCACTAATAAAGCTTGAGAATTAATATTAAGGAGAGTACAAGGTCGCAAGAACTGAAGGGATTAGAGGAGGTAACTGTCTATTCTCAACAATAAATTTTAACAAGACAACAATTAAGAGAAGCATATTTTCATAAACACACGAATCAAAATATGGATGGTGATGTAAAACATGCCGACTCTTACCTGGTAAACTAGATGAAGGCAAGGTACTCACAGGTTGTAAAATAATATTTTAAACTGAACAAAATGCAGGAGTAAGCATGCTCAGTGCTCACAATAAAATACTTAATGTAAAATAAATTGCAACTGAAAAAATATGGGGGAAAAAATATTCACGCTCACAGAATAGACGAGCCAAATGTCACAGAAAGCAATATAAACACCATGGAGCTTGTTTCATGCAAAGCAGGTAAAATCATCACTGGCATATAAAATGTTTGTCTATTGAGAAGCACCCAATGTACAATAGTCTGCAAAAATAAAGGAACATTAGTAAAAATAAAGTGAAAGGCAATAAAAGTTTTTGTGACACAATTAAGCTAAGAATGACATAAAATCCCCGCAATGCACAAAAACACAGAAATATTAATAGAATGACTTATCAAACTTCAGTAAAAATGAAATATAAAATCATGCCTGGGTAAACAATAGCAAGAAAAAAGTATGCTTGATATCCTACACAAAAGTAAAAAAAAGACAAAATACAACATTCAACAAGCCCAAATTACTAATTGCAGAAAATAAAACAGATTTCTTAATTAAAACACAAAATAATAATTTAATCAAAGTAAACTTCCTCTGGAAACTAAAGTATACAATGAATTTATAATAATTCGTTGACTGCATTCTATGTCCTGAAAGGAATGACATTAATTAAAACCAGTATAAGAATGAAGAATGTGAACAAATATGTGATAATTTACAGGAATGTCATTATCGCAGAACCATAGAACTGAGAGTGCACTATGTACACTGGGAAGTATGAACAATCACTGTACAAGGAACTAAGGCACTGCAGGGTGACAATGAACATAGAAGACAGAAGTTCACAAGATGAACAACAATGACTCAGGACGCTTATTTGTGACACAGAAGCATGTACGAGCGCAATTACACACACACACAAGGATATGTCAGAGTACCGGAGGGTGTATCTCGACTGCAACAGAACATGAGAAGAAAGACAGAAACTGAAAGAGAGGGTACAGAGACAAAAGGAGGAAAGAGAGATGGACAAGAGAACCCAGACTCAGGAGGAAGCTCTAATACAACAACCTTCAGATGTCCCCCAACCTGGACAACCCCAATGCAACCAAACAATCTAACCCAAAACACACATGCCATACCCAATGATTCCACCCACCTCATTACAAACTCCACCTCCACACCAACCACCCATAGTTCCCCATCAGGTCTCCCACTTTCCAAACCCCAATGTACCCCCCAGACTACAGTTTTGGAAAATAAGTTGAAGGTTTGGTATACAAATGCAGATGGTATAACAAATAAATGTGAGGAGTGGCATGAATGAATAAAGGAGACATCCCCAGACATAATAGCACTCACAGAAACGAAACTCACCAGGATGATAACAGATGCAATCTTTCCACCCGGATATCAAATCCTCAGGAAAGATAGAGGGAGCAGAGGGGGAGGAGGAGTTGCACTGCTCATTAAGAACAGGTGGGGATTTGAGGAAGTGGAAAGAATGGATGGAATGGGAGAGAGGGACTACATAGTAGGAACAATTCAGTCTGAGGGCCATAAGGTGGTAATTGCTGTAATGTACAACCCGCCACAGAACTGCAGGAGGCCAAGAGAAGAATACGACGAGAGCAACAGAGCAATGGTAGACACACTAGCTGAGGTAGCCAGAAGAGCCCACATAGGGAGAGCAAAGTTACTAGTTATGGGTGATTTCAAACACAAGGAGCTTGATTGGGAAAACCTGGAGCCCCACGGGGGTTCTGAATCATGGAGAGCCAATATGATGGATGTGGTACTGGAAAACCTCATGCATCAACATGTTAGAGACACTACCAGAGAGAGAGGTGGAGATGATCCAGCAAGACTGGACCTAGTATTCACCTTGAGTAGTTCGGGCATCGAGGATATCACGTATGAAAGGCCCCTTGGAGCTAGTGATCATTTGGTTCTGTGTTTTGATTATATAGTTGAGCTACAAATGGAGAGAGGAGCAGGAATAGGAAGGTAGAAACGAAACTACAAAAGGGGGAACT
Source organism: Cherax destructor (assembly GCA_009830355.1). Classification (NCBI taxonomy): domain Eukaryota; kingdom Metazoa; phylum Arthropoda; class Malacostraca; order Decapoda; family Parastacidae; genus Cherax; species Cherax destructor. The sequence goes on from WNWK01048188.1 coordinate 8,223, forward strand.
ACACAGGCATGAGGAACTTCCTACAAGACGTTCAGTGGGAGAGAGAATTGACAGGAAAACCAGTAAAAGAAATGATGGAATATGTGACAACCAAATGCAAAGAGGCAGAGGAGAGATTTGTCACCAAGGGAAACAGAAGTAATGGGAAGACCAGAACGAGTCCTTGGTTCACCCAGAGGTGTAGGGAGGTAAAAACTAGGTGTAATAGAGAATGGAAAAAGTACAGAAGACAAAGGACCCAGGCAAATAAAGAGATTAGCCGAAGAGCCAGAAACGAATATGCACAGGTAAGAAGGGAGGCTCAGCAACAATATGAAAATGATATAGCATCAAAAGTCAAGTCTGACTCGAAGCTGTTGTATAGCCACATCAGGAGGAAAAAAACAGTCAAGGACCAGGTAATCAGGCTGAGGAAGGAAGGTGGGGAGTTCACAAGAAACGACCAAGAGGTATGTGAGGAGCTCAACATAAGATTTAAAGAAGTATTTACAGAGGAGACATTAAGGACTCCAGGAATTCAGAATAGGGAGGTATACCAACAAGTGCTGGATGAAATGAAATACACGCAACCAAGGAGGAGGTGAAGAAGCTGTTATGTGAACTCGATATCTCAAAAGCAGTGGGACAGGACAACATTTCTCCGTGGATCCTTAGAGAGGGAGCAGAGATGTTGTGTGTGCCACTAACAAAAATCTTCAACACATCCATTGAAACTGGGCAACTACCTGAGGCATGGAAGATGGCAAATGTAGTCCCAATTTTTAAGAAAGGAGACAGACACGAGGCATTAAACTACAGACCTGTGTCACTGACGTGTATAGTATGCAAAGTCATGGAGAAGATCATCAGGAGGAGAGTGGTGGAGCACCTAGAAAGACACAAGCTTATAAACGACAACCAGCACGGTTTCAGGGAAGGAAAATCCTGTCACAAACCTACTGGAGTTTTATGACAAGGTAACAGAAGTAAGACACGAGAGAGAGGGGTGGATAGACTGCATTTTCTTGGACTGCAAGAAGGCGTTCGACACAGTTCCTCACAAGATGTTAATGCAAAAGCTAGAGGATCAGGCACAAGTAACAGGAAAGGCACTGCAATGGATCAGAGAATATCTGACAGGGAGGCAACAACGAGTCATGGTACGTGACGATGTGTCAGGGTGGGCACCTGTGACGAGTGGGGTTCCACAAGGGTCAGTCCTAGGGCCTGTACTGTTTTTGGTATATGTGAATGACATAACGGAAGGGATAGACTCAGAAGTGTCCCTGTTTGCAGATGATGTGAAGTTAATGAGAAGAATTAAATCAGTCGAGGATCAGGCAGGACTACAAAGAGACCTGGACAGGCTACAAACCTGGGCCAGTAACTGGCTCCTTGAATTTAACCCTGCCAAATGTAAAGTCATGAAGATCGGGGAAGGGCAAAGAAGACCGCGGACAGAGTATAGTCTAGGTGGCCAAAGACTGCAAATCTCACTCAAGTAAAAAGATCTTGGGGTGAGTATAATACCGAGCACATCTCCTGACCTGGACAAGCTTGACATCTGGTCTAGCAAATGGCTTCTCGAATTCAATCCCACCAAATGCAAAGTCATGAAGATCGGAGAAGGGCAAAGAAGACCGCTGACAGAGTACAGGCTAGGCGGACAAAGGCTACAAACCTGGGAAAAGGAGAAAGACCTTGGGGTGAGTATAACGCCAAACACGTCTCCGGAGGCACAAATCAACCAGATAACTGCGGCAGCATATGGGCGACTGGCAAACCTAAGACTAGCGTTCCGTTACCTTAAAAAGGACTCGTTTAAGACACTGTACACCGTGTACGTCAGGCCCATACTAGAATATGCAGCACCAGTCTGGAACCCACACCTGGTCAAGCACATAAAGAAACTAGAGAAAGTGCAAAGGTTTGCGACAAGGTTAGTTCCACAACTCAGGGGTCTGTCCTATGAAGAAAGGCTGAGGGAAATAGGACTAACAACACTGGAGGAAAGGAGGGTCAGGGGACACATAATAACAACATACAAAATACTTCAGGGAATCGACAAGGTAGACAGTGACAGGATGTTCCAGAGAGGGAACACAGAAACAAGGGGACACAACTGGAAGCTGAAGACTCAGATGAGTCAAAGAGATGTTAGGAAGCATTTCTTCAGCCACAGAGTAGTCAGGAAGTGGAATAGTCTAGAGAAAGACATAGTGGAGGCAGGAACCATACACAGTTTTAAGACGAGGTATGATAAAGCTCATGGAGCAGGGAGAGCAGATACCCAGTAGCGGGCAGCGCAGAGGCGGGGCCAGGAGCTGAGTCTCGACCCCTGCAACCACAATTAGGTGAGTACAATTAGGTGAGTACATCAATCAGATAACTGCTGAAGCATACATGCGGCTGGCAAACCTATGAATAGCGTTCCAATACCTCACTAAGGAATCATTCAAGACTCTGTACACCATATACGTCAGGCCCATACTGGAGTATGCAGCACCAGTTTGGAACCCACACCTGGTCAAGCACGTCAATAAATTAGAGAAAGTGCAAAGGTTTGCAACAAGACTAGTCATAGAGCTAAGGGGATTGTCCTACGAAGAAAGGTTAAAGGAAATCGGCCTGACGACACTAGAGGACAGGAGGGTTAGGGGAGACATGATAACAACATATAAAATACTGCGAGGAATAGATAAGGTGGACAGAGGCAAGATGTTCCAGAGAGGGGACACAGAAACAAGAGGTCACAATTGGAAGTTGAAGACTCCTATCAGTCAAAGGGATGTTAGGAAGTATTTCTTCAGTCATAGAGTTGTCAGGAAGTGGAATAGCCTAGAGAGCGACGTAGTGGAGGCAGGAACCATACATAGTTTTAAGACGAGGTTTGATAAAGCTCATGGAGCAGAGAGAGAGAGGACCTAGTAGCAATCAGTGAAGAGGCGGGGCCAGGAGCTATGAATCGACCCCTGCAACCACAAATAGGTGAGTACAAATAGGTGAGTACAAATAGGTGAGTACACACACACAGTTCCACACAAGAGATTAGTGCAGAAGCTGGAGGATCAGGCAGGGGTAACAGGGAAGGCACTACAATGGATCAGGGAATACCTGTCAGGAAGACTGCAGCGAGTCATGGTACGTGGCGAGGCGTCAGAGTGGACACCGGTGACGAGTGGGGTTCCACAGGGGTCAGTCCTAGGACCCGTGCTGTTTCTGGTATTTGTGAACGACATGACGGAAGGAATAGACTCCGAAGTGTCCCTGAAGTTGATGAGAAGAATTCAATCGGACGAGGACCAGGCAGAACTACAAAGGGATCTGGACAGGCTGCAAACCTGGTCCAGCAATTGGCTCCTGGAGTTCAACCCCAACCAAGTGCAAAGTCATGAAGATTTTGGAAGGGCAAAGAAGACCGCAGACGGAGTACAATCTAGGGGGCCAGAGACTACAAACCTCAATCAAGGAAAAAGATCTAAGGGTGAGTATAACACCGGGCAAATCTCCTGAGGCGCACATCAACCAAATAACTGCTGCAGCAAAGGGCGCCTAGCAAACCTAAGAACAGCATTCCGACATCTTAATAAAGAATCGTTCAGGACCCTGTACACTGTGTACGTTAGGCCCATACTGGAGTATGCAGCACCAGTTTAGAACCCACACCTAGCCAAGCACATAAAGAAGCTAGAGAAAGTGCAAAGGTTTGCAACAAGACTAGTCCCGGAGCTAAGGGGTATGTCCTACGAGGAGAGGTTAAGGGAAATCGACCTGACGACACTGGAGGACAGGAGAGATATGGGAGACATGATAACGACATATAAGATACTGAGAGGAATTAACAAGGGAACACAGTTGGAAGTTGAAGACTCAGATGAATCACAGGGATGATAGGAAGTATTTCTTCAGTCACAGAGTGGTCGGGAAGTGAAATCATTTGGGAAGCGATGTAGTGGAGGCATGCTAATGGTGCAGGGAGAGTGACCCATTAGTGGCCAGTGAAGAGGCGGGGCCAAGAGCTATGACTCCACCCTTGCAACCACAACTAGAACTAGGTGAGTATAACTAGGTGAGTATAACTAGGTGAGTACACATACACGCACATACACACACACACACACACACATACACGCGGGGCCAGGAGCTATGACTCGACCCCTGCAACCACAAGTAGGTGAGTACATACACACACATACACGCACATACACACACACATACACATACACACAAACACATGCACACACACACACACACACACCCGGTGGCCTAGTGGTAAAGCTCTCGCTTCACGCACGGAGGGCCCGGGTTCTATTCCCGACGGGGCGGAAACATTTCGAAGTGTTTCCTTACACACACACACATACATACAACAGGCCTAGTGTCAAATCGACATGTGCCTAGGACAAAATGGTAACTAACACACACACATACACACACACACACCGTGGGAATATGGGCGGCTCAGGGAGAGGGGTGTCAACAAGGGGGAGAATGGCCAATCAGGGAAGGCCACAGTGGGAAGAGGAATTCCTCAAAAGGGAGAAGGAATGGGAGAGGAAGATATTGGTGATCAGCGAGTGAATGGAGAAGAGGATAGCTGAGGAGAGTAGAAAATGGGAAATGCGAGTCAAAAAAGCAGAAGCCAAGATCCGGATCTTAGAGGTGAAGCTGCAGGGAATGCCACAGAATAGAGACAAATGTACCTGGCCAGAAACGGCACTCGGAGCCTGTGCACCAGACACGGCCAAAGGGAATGAGGAGAAAAAAGGAGAACTCTTGTATGCACAGGTACTGGCAGACACAAGTGGGGCCCGAAGCAAGACGAGCGAGATACCAACAACACACGAGAGGGACATAGATGAAGCAGACAGGGACAAGAAGAGCACCTCAGCAACATCAAATGAGAGCACAGTAACAACACATGAGAGGGTAGACAAAGCAGCAGACGCACTAAATGCCGTGACCCCAACAACAAACTGCAGCGGACAGGGAAGTATGAGCAGGCCGGTCACACAAATAACACGGGGGATACAAACATGACAGCACCGGGAGAGGCTAATCCATCTCTGATGAAGCAATGGGAGACACCGTGGGAGGAGGAAAAGGAGAAGTCGATCTTTATCTATGGCCTGAAGGAAGTCGAAGGGGACACTCACGACAGAAGAAAAAAGGAGGAGAAAGAAAGGATCGAAGGTATTATGCTAGCAATAGGGGGAGACACGTCCCAAGTGACAAATTTTCGGAGAATCGAGTGTTACACAAGGGGAAGAAATCGACCTCTCAAGGTAATCTTCAAAGCAGAATCAGCCCGCACCACGATCCTGCAGGAGAAAGCACAGCTGAGGACAAATCAGGGGTACCGGAATGTATACCTAGATCGGGACAGAACGCAGGAAGAAAGGGAGGCCCGGAAGGAGCAGATAAGAAGGTGAAGAGAGGAGAGAGAG
>WNWK01048189.1:0-2500 GCA_009830355.1 Cherax destructor
TTCTGCCCTTGCCCTCCTCCCCTTTCCTTTGTGTTCCCTCAGCTGCTGCGTTTTTTTGTTCTTCCCGGTCTGGAACACCCCCCTGTACTTTTTTCCCCAATGGGCTTTGATTCTTTGTTTCTGCCCTGAGAATCAGCGGGGCTTTTCTCCTTAGTCCCCATTCTTGAAATTTACAATCTGGAAATTTCTTCTTCACCTTCTTTGGTTCTCTCATCTCCTTTTTCTTCCTCTTTCAGTGTTTTCCTTCCCTCCTCCCCCCCCCCATGAAAAACCCCCTTTTCCCCTCTCCTCCCCCCCATTGTTTTCCCTCTGCAGCTCTGTGGGGTGTGTGTGGGGTTGGGGTGTGTTTGGGTTGGGGTTGTGTGTGTGTGTGTGTGTGTGTGTGTGTGTGTGTGTGCGTGCTCCCCTGCAAAAAATTTTCTCAGCTCCGGGCCCCTGCTAAAATTGCTGCTTGGCCCCCCTACCCGTGAACTCTGTCATCTTTTTTAAAAAACTATGTGGGAACCCTGCCCCAGGCTGGTAAATTTAAAAATCCCGGTTTATGTATCTTTGATTTTCGACCCCTCTTTATTCATTCCCCCTCTAAAATTTACCCCGGGAAATCTTCCCCGAGTTTTTTGTATTTTGTTTCCCTTTTTTCCACCCCTTCTCGTTCATCCCCCCAATCATCTCAATCTCCCTTTTTTTTCTTTTTAAATTTTTTTTTTAACATTTTTATCGGGTCAAGGGTTTCATTTTTATTCGCAAGAAAATCAAGGGCCGAAAATTTTGTGGGGGTTTTTGGGTCGTTTTTATCGACATTGTGGGCTTCCCCCAAGACCTTTCTTGGGTGGGTTTACGCTTCTTTCTTCGGTTTTTTCCCCAGTTTATACATTGGGATTAATTATTAACCTGTTAAATCCCTTTTTGGCTGGCATTCACCTTTTCCCCTTCTCTTTAAATTTTTATTTTTGGAACTGTCTGTCTTTTGTTATCTTCCATGCACTGGGGTTGCCTCAAAATTATCTTGGGGAAATCATTTTTGGATTTCACACTCCCCCCCAAATTTTGTGACTTTGCTTCCTGTTACTCCAGCCTGCTCCAATTTTTTTCCCCGTTTTTGGAACAATATCAAGGCCCCAGCCCAAAACCCCGCACATCTTTTTTTTATTTCCCCACTTTTTTTAAATTACAGAAGTCAATTTGTTTGTGAAAGAATATCAAATCTCTAACCTGCATATTTTATGTTCAGTAACTAGTCTTATTTAACCTTTCTTCCCTTTCTTATTAAATTCCATTCCCTATGGGGGTTGTATCTTTTTTGGGGGGCTGCTCCTGACCCGCCTTTTTTTTGGTTCCTCTCTCCGGGTTGGCCCCTTCTTTCCCTTTAAAGCTATGTCTTTCTCAACCCCCTGTTCGGTCCTTCCATTTTGTTTTTTAAATCTGAAGAAAGATTCTTTCTTTCCTGTGACTCATCTGTGTTTTTTTACTGGCCCGTGTTCCTTTTCCTTTTTAAACATCTTCCTGCCCACCCTGTTAACCCCCAAAAGTTTTTACGTCGTTATGAATCCATCGTTGTTCTTTTGCCATCATTTTAGCCCCCGTAATCTTTTTTAAAATTTTCCCTACCCGAGATCAGATGCTTTGAAAAACTTTGCTTTTCCCCACAGTTTCAAAAAAACATCAGATGTTGGTTCCCGGTGCTGTCTCAAATGGACCTCATTTCTATTTGAAAGACACGATTTTACGACTATTTACCATGGGCCCAGGTAATTGCGGTTGCCCCCGGTCCCCCTTTTAGGGGTTCCCCGGCCTTTGCCCCCGATTCTTTACTCCTTTTGCTTTTTTATCATTCGCCCCTTTTTAAAATCTGGGTTAAAAATTCTAGTAGCCCCCGCAACAACTGCACCCTAACCGGTCATTTTAGTCTTCCCTTCTCATCACCTGTTTTTCTCTTCAGTTTTGCATCATCTGTAAAAAGTATTTCCCTCTGACTATTGCTTCTGGCATGTCATTCGCTGGTGGAATGGACGGAACTTTAGGGAAAGGTTTTTGGAACGTGGGGGGCTCTGTTAGCTTAAAACCCCCCCAAAATGGAACTTTTAACTCTCCCTGAACATTGCTTCGGTTATCTCGTTATTTTTAGTTCCCCACACAGGGGAAATTAAGGCCGCTTCCACCTCCTCTTCTGGGGGTTTAATCCTTAGTGGTTTGGGAAATGAATGGTTTTTTAATGCAATCTCATCTTCTGGTGAATATACAATGGGTTTATTATTTTTTGGTTAATTTAAAAAGCTTCGTTGGCATGCAAATATCGCTACATAAAACCTGCACCACCACCCCATCATCACCTTACACACCATCACCATCACTCACACACTCAACAAAAAAACCCACACCATCATCACCACACACACAACACACAAAAAAACACACACACACACACACCAGTAGGGACGGGAAAGGCGAGCCGGGGCTGAGTGCCCCCACCCAAATTAGTGGTAAAAAGGGTGGTAAAACA
>WNWK01048189.1:7500-13647 GCA_009830355.1 Cherax destructor
AATACGTCTTTAAAAGTATGAAAATTTCAGAAAGGACTTAATTTTAAATGAGTTCTTGCTAATTGCCAATTTTATCTATTCCAAAACACAAAAAATTCAAGACATTTCCGGTTTGACCGTAATAAACTTTATCACATATTTGATAATATCTTATAAACACCAGTCAGCATTTTAAAATTTTTCAAAAATTTTTAACTGTTTCAAGACTTTTAAATACAACTTTTATATTAAAATTCTTAAGAAAAAGGGATATGAACCAAGTTTTTTATGGTAATGGAGAACCAACCTATTTTTAGTTGAATAAGGTTGGTTGTCCCCTTTTGAAAAAGTATTTCTAGCTATTTTAAAGGTTTATCAATTAAATTTCTTGGATATTTTAGATCATTAGCTATTTCATAAAATTTGGATGTTTCTTCATCTATGAACTCTGGATTACAAATGAAAACTCTCAAAAAAAATTAAAAACCGACAGTTTAACTCTATCTTGATGTGAAGAATAATAGTGTACATATGAACAGTTATTTGTTGGTTTTCTGTAAATTTTAAATTTAAAGTCATTGTTTTTTTAATTAAAACATTTAGGAAAAGGGGATGAGTTATTTTCTTCGAATTCAACATGAAAATTTTTAGAATGAGCTAAGCTATTTAATTTAACAAGGAAATGGTTTATATCTACATTCTTGGGGATAAGACACAAATATCATCAACATGTCTATCCTTTGCTCTATTAGGAAGGATTGTGTTAAGCATTCTTGATTAAAAAATCATGTATAAATTACTAAAAACAGATGAAGAATTTCCCATTGCCATACCAAACTTCAGTGTAAAAATCGTCTTTAAAAACAAATTTTGCATCAGCAATCAAAAATTTAATAAATTTTGAAGGAATGGCAATGATAAATCTAATAAAAACGTTCTTCAGATAAAAAACAGTAAATCATCAACGAAATTTTTTAAACAAGGAGGTAACATCAAAACTAACCATGTTGAAAACATTTAAGTCATTCAATGTGTTTAAATTTTTTTACTAAATCTTTGTTTTTTTAACATTAAATTTTTTTTTCAACAATTGGGGTCTTTTTTTCTCACACTTCTTCGTATACGTATTATCCCCAATTGATCTTTTACATATTTATGAATTAAATTTAAACTTTATTATAATCAACCTTTTTTACAGTAAAGATCATTTTATTCCAATTCAGATTTCTGGGATTATTATTGATATATTAGAACAATGGAATCAATTTATAGACACATGAAATAAATTTATAGACACATTATATCAGTTTATAGACACAGGTTAAACCAGGAGCGGGGATGTTGCTTGTTTCCCCAATATTTTCTTGGTATTTTCCACTCCCTCATTATTTTTTTTATCTCTCGGATTATGAATGTCTTTCACTCATGTATTAATTCCAACTTGTATTCTATCTTCTCCCTGAAGCAAACCCCTCCCCCTTTTTTTAAATTGCTTTTGGGAAAAAAATATCCTGTGTGCTTTGTGTGTGTGTGTTTTGTGTGTGTGTTAGTTACCATTTTTTCCCAGGCACATGTCGATTGGGCACTGGCCTGTTGATTTTGTGTGTGTGTGTGTGGTGTGAGGGGTGTGTGTGTAACGAAACACTTGAAATGTTTTGCCCCGGGATTTAACCGGGCCCCCCGTGGGGAACAAGAGCCTAGCCACCATGCCATCGGGCGTGTGTGTGTATGTGTGTGTGTATTTTGTGTGTGTGTGTGTGTGTAGTGTGTGTGTGTGTGTGTTTTTGTGTGTGTATGTGTGTGTGTGTGTTTGTGTGTTTTTCCCCCTTTTTACTCACCTAATTGTGGTTGCAGGGTCGATCTCAGCTCCTGGCCCCCCCTCTTCCCGATCGCTCTGGGTCCCCTTTTCTGGCTCATTTCCCTGCCCACCCTGAGGCTGAAAAATACTTCCTGATATCCCCGAAACACATGTCTTTAACCACATTTGTACCTTTTTTTCCCCCTCACCAGTCTATCAGTGTCCATCGTATAAAGTCCTCTGAATATTCTGTACGTCTTTGTCATTCTTTTCTTAATCTATCCTTTAATGTAGTGGTTTTTCATTTAGTCTTTCTTCATTGTTCATCCCCCTTGTTCTGGTACAAGTCTCTTGCAAACCCTGCATATTCTCTTGTTTCTTGATATGCTTTATCAGGGGTAGTTCCCTGCTGGTGATGCATACTCCAAGATGGGCTTGAAAACGTATAATATTCGGGGAAAGACTCTGTTGAGATTACTGAGTGCTAATATTTGGTTTGCCAAATAAGCATTCACTTCACCATGCCCCTCCCCGGTCTTTTTTAGTTAGGTTTGCAGCCTCCGTTTCCTGAGTCATACTCAGTTTATATCATCTCTTCTTCCTTTTCAATTTTCATAACCTTGTTTGTAAAAAAAATTCCAGTAACAACATGTTTTCTAACCAATTTTGGGATGGTTGTGTCCCCCCATTTGTTTCTTTAAATAAAACGTTGAACGTTTCACCCAGACACAGAAACATAAAGCAGAGATATCGGTTATCCTTTATGTTTGATGGTCGACTACTGCTGGACACTGGTCCAGAGGCCATACTGAACACAAGCGAAAAAGCCTGAAAACTGAGACGTAAAAATGCATCATCCCTTTTTGTTAATTTCCATAGTCTTGTGGACTGTATAATTATTTTTTATGCATATATATATATATATATATATATATATATATATATATATATATATATATATATATATATATATATATATATATATATATATATATATATATATTTTTTTTTTTTTTATTAAAAATCCCGTTCCCCCAAAGGCAGGGGGGCCCCGAAAAGAAAAACTTTCATCATTTCACTCCATCACTTTTGAAGGGGGTGCTTTACACTACGTTAAAAACTGCAACATTCACCCCCCCTTCAGATCCGGCCCCTGTCCCCATCTCAGAACTCAAGCCCGGCCTCCCGGTTTCCTGAATCCTTCATAAATGTTACTTTTCACACCCCAACACCCGTCAAGTATTAAAACCATTCCCTCCATTCACTCCTATCAAATCGCTCACACATGTTTGCGGAAAGTCAAGCCCCCCCACCAAAACTTCCTTTACCCCCCTCCCTCCAACCTTTCCTAGGGCCCCCCTACCCCCCCTTTCCCCTCCACACGGGTTCCATTAAGTCCTCTGTCTGCCATTCTCTCTACATGTCCAAACCACCTCAACAACCCCCCCCAGCTTTTGAACAATCTTTTTTGGTAACCCCCACCCCCTCCAAATTTTCCAAACCCCGAATTTTTCCATTATATTCACCCACACTTTGACCTCAGACATGACATCTCCACTGCCCCCACCCCTTCTCCTCGTTCAACATTCATCCCCCCATGCTTCACCCCATAAAAGGCGTTGGTATAACTTCTCTCATACATTCCCTCTTTCTTCCATGGACAAGGTTCTTTGTCTCCACAGACTCAAGTGCTCCCTCACCCTTTTCCCCCTCATCAATTCTATGTTCACCTCATCCTTCATGACCCTCCGCCGACATGCCCCACTAAATATCTGAATACATTCACCTCCTCCATACTCTCTCCCTCCAATCTGATACCAATCTTTCGTCACCTATTCTTTTTTTATCCTCATCACCTTACTCTTTCCTATATTACTTTTAAATTTTTTTCTTTTACACCCACCCAAAATTTATCCACCAACCTCTGCAGCTTCTCTTCAGAATCTCCCAAAAACACAGTGTCATCAGCAAAAAAACAATGACAACTCCCCCTTTTTATTTGCTTCTTTATCTTTTACCCAACACCTCTTGCCAAGACCCTCGCATTCACTTCTCTTACAACCCCATCTATAAAAAAATTTTAACAACCACGGTGACATCCCATCCCTTTTCTAAGGCCCACTTTTTCTGGGGAAAAAGTCCCCCTTCCCCCCTACACACTCTAACCTGAGCCTCACTATCCTCATAAAACTCTTCCCGCTTTCAGTAACCTTCCTCCTTTCATAAACCCGCAACATCTGCCACATTGCCCACCTATCTGCCTATCATGCCTTTCCCAAAACCCTAAATGCCACAAAAAAATCTTTACCCTTATCCAAATACTGTTCACCTTTTGTTTCCCGTAAACATTTGGGCTACACCCCTACCTTTCCTAAAGCCCCCCTTTTTCATCTGCTATCCCTTTCTTTTTTTCTTTAAATTTTTTCAAAAAAATTTCCATACACTTTACCCGGTACACTCAACAGACTTTTCCCCTATAATTTTTTCCTCTCTTTTGTCCCCCTTTTCCTTTATACAAAAAACAATAAAAGCTCTCTGCCAATCCCCAGGTACCTTTCCCTCTTCCATACATTTATTAAATAAAAGCCCCCTCCAAAAAATATCCCCCCGCTTTTAACATTTCTATCTTTACCATAAACCCAGCTGCCTTACCCCCTTTCATTCTCCCTGCCCCCGAACTTCCCCTACACCCACAACTGGCCCTTTCCACCTCCTCAAGATGTTATTCCTCCTTGCCCTACACACAAATCACAGCCCCTGTCTTCATCAACATTTAACAAATCCTAAAAATTTCTCTCCATCTTCCCGATACCTCTAACTCTCCATTTAAAACTCCCCTCTCCTTTTTTTTAACTTCAAATCCATTTGTTCTCTAGGCTTCCTCAACAAATCTCTTTCCCAAAACTTTTCTTATTTTCAACAAAATTTGCTGATAACATCTCCCCCTCTCTCATCTGCTCTCTTTTTACATTTTTCCCCCTCTTTTAACCTCTCTTTTTCTCCCAAAACTCTTCCCCCCTTGCATCACTTTTACTTTGTAAAAACCTCTCATACTAACTTTTTCCCCTTCTCTCTTTTACATCATCTTCCCCCAATCGCTCCTCTTCCCCCCTGCACCCACTCGCCTGAAACCCCAAAACTTCTGCTGAACACTCTAACACTACTTTTTTAAATCTACCCCTACATTTTTGACCCCTTCCCCTCCTCTAGCCCATCTATCCTCCAATAGTTGTTTTATATCTTACCCTAACTGCCTCCCTTTTAGTTTATAAACCTTCCCCTCTTTTACTTACTGATTCTTTTTTCCTTGTATCCCTCTACCTTTTACTCCCACTGTAGCTATAACTAAAAGTGATCATTTTCTGTGCCCCTCTATAAACATGATCCTGAAGTCTACTCAACAGTCTTTTATCTACCAATACATAGTCCCAAAAAAACTGTCATTTGCCCTACATCATATTTGTTTTTTTATCCCCTTTTCTTAAAATATGTTTAACCCATAACTAAACCCCTTTCTTAAAAAATTAATCAAAAGGGCTCCCCTTATCATTTACACCCCGGCACCCCAAACTTACCTACTACACCCTCTCTGTGTTTCTCCCCCTTTTGCATTTGGGGCCCCTAAAAATTTCTCTCTCATTTGGTTCAAAAATTCCTATACATTTTAACATCTCCCAAAATTTTTCTCTCCTCTACCCCTCTCTTCTCCCGGTGCATACACGCTTATTTAACCCCCCTTTTCATCGCCCTTTTTTCCCCTAATCCTTAATTTACACATTTATATTCCCCCCTTTTTCCCTTTCCCTAACGTCCTTCAACATTATTGCTACCTTCTAGCTCTAAATCTCTCAGATTCTGACAATCCCATTTATTTCTCCCCACTAAAAAAATATATATATATATATATATATATATATATATATATATATATATATATATATATATATATATATATATATAAAAATAAATATATATATATATATATATATATATATATATATATATATATATATATATATATATATATATATATATATATATATATATATATATAATATATATATAACAAAATGGGGTTAAAATATTAACTTTTGTCATTTATTAAAATTTAAATTTTCTAAAATAAATTTTTTGATTGTTAAGTAAATTATCATCTGGTTCTTCAACCTCAAATAGCTAAAAAACTGATCAAAATTTCCCCAAAAAAAAAATTAGGGAAAAGACTAAACAAACTCAAATTGTAATCAACGCATCAAAAATTAGTTTCCAATTTGGTTTCAGAACTGGGTAAAAAGTAAAGAAAAAAATTGTTGGGTATTGATAACTGACCAGTACTGCATTTTGTTGCGGTTCATTTCAGTCTTCCCTCG
>WNWK01048190.1:0-13647 GCA_009830355.1 Cherax destructor
TGTTCTATGTATGTAATAGGCACAGTAAAAGTATGGATGTCTTGTATGGTGAGTAAGTTTAGGTTTTGAATATTGGTGGAGTATGTTGTCTGGAGTGTGAATTTGTTATCATTCTAACTGCTGCATGTACCCTTCTGCTCCTTGTAATTCATCTAATGACCATATAAACTGTTATTGCAACACAAATAATTTATTTGATTTATTTAATCTGATTTAATAATTTTATTAATACAAATAATAAATTATTATGTTGACATATAAAACTGTAATGATCCAAAATTATAAAACTATTATGTTTCAAAAATGTTCAAATTATGTTCAAATTTCATAGCTTAAATACTCAACTATTCTTATATTGTAAATTGTTTACTATAATTCTTACCATTTAGTTTTAAGTTAATTTTAAGTCTGCCCACAATGCTCTGCATATTAGGGACTTTTGGCATGTACACCTCTTCTAATCTCATAACCCATTGTATATTTTTGTATCATGTCACAATAAACTATTATTATTATCATAGAATGACTTGGAGAGCATATAAATCTGTTAAGGGAAGGAAGGCGGGGTAGGGGTCATCCTCGAAAAGGTTGGAAGGGAGGGGGTAAAGGAGGTTTTGTGGGCGAGGGGCTTGGACTTCCAACAAGCATGTGTGAGCGTGTTAGATTGGAGTGAATGGAGACGAATGGTTTTTGGGACCTGACAAGCTGTTGGAGTGTGAGCAGGGTAATATTTGTGAAGGGATTCAGAAACAGTTAATTGATTTAGTTGACTTGAGTCCTGAAATGGATACAGCCGGAAATTTTATTCAGAATGTGTTCATGCAACCAGAATTTTTGAAAAATTTTAAAATAGACTAGTCCTTTTGACCAATTACACTTACAAAGCATTTAAATAAACTTACATAAGGGTGAGTTTGGGACCATCGAAACCGGGTACACTGTACAATGCCTGCACTTTAGAGGGGTTTGGGATATTGGCAGTCTGGAGGGACTTCTAAATTGTTGTATCTGAGCTCCTCTGCAAAGACAGTGATTATGTATGAGTGAGGTGAAAGTGTTGAATGATGATGAAATTATTTTCTTTTTGGGGATTTTCTTTCTTTTTGGGTCACCCTGCCTCGGTGGGAGACGGCCGACTTGTTGAAAAAAAAAAATGCAATTTTTGTTCCTATTAAGTCCCAACTAAATTTAAAGACCCTTAATAGGATCATTAGATTTAATTAGGAAGATTTAACAGCAAGAAAAACACGAATAAACACAAAGTTATTATTGCAGTTACATGACAGTGGGAGAACGGGAAGTGGTTATCATAAACTAGACTGATGGTGTATATAATAATAAAGAAGTGCATTAGAATTAATAACTGGGCTTCCACCTTACAAACCGAACTGTTTCCCATACTTATTATTCTCAAGCTTGCAGAGACTACAACTACAGACAGTTTGTTACTAACTACCTGTCCTCATTATTAGCTCTAAATATCCTGAGATATGAATGTAGCAGCATGCATGTACATGTTACAGTCACATCTCAGGCTATTTAGATATACACAATTATTAAAAAAGGGGTTAAAATTAAACTTTTGTGCATTCCCTCTTACATAGGCCTCCAGGAGCCAGGTAATGACTTTGCTAAATTTGCATTAAATAAAGAGAATGTCAAATGTAATTTTGGTTTCTCAAGCAGAAATATAAAAAAAAAGCATTATGAGAAAAGAAATAGCAAACAAGTTTGAAGAAAGACGAACAGTACAGATAGGCAGTGGATCTGCTAGTGTATCACAAATAAATGTGCCAGGTAAAACAAATCTATGGAGACATCCAACCATCTAGATACACTTCAAATCATCCAACTACCTAGAGACATCCAAACATTCAACCACCTAGAGGCACATCCAAACAGACCATACAGGAAATGGCAAAATATTCCATCATTAACAATTGTCTATACATACACCATAAATATACCAACAATGTATGTTAACTTTTGTATATACATGTATATATATTTTTTTTTTTTTGCACAATGCTCACAAAATCAAGTTTTTATTCATGTTCATTACACCCATTTAGTCTTACATCCCGTGTCATAAGGTAATTTACGTGTATGTTAACCTAGGATAACCAAGAAAAGGTTAAACACTTAAGCTGCAGGTGCACAATACTATCGTAATTAGGCAAAATGCTAAACCCGTAGGGGCTATGCAGCTCATAGGGAATGGGATACAATTAGGTTCAATCCAAGGAAAAAAGAACGTCAGGTTCGATTTCCTTGAATCAAGAGCACCCCAGTGGAAATAAACCAATGACTTTTTTTTGGGGGGGGTATCCTAGGTAATTTACATATATAATACTTTGTAATTCAGATATAATCACCTACAACTTGTGTAAACTTAAACCTCAAGTGACAGCAAAGGTCACAATAAATCACAGTTCAGTCGACGCAAACGTTAAAAAATATATTATATAAAAAAAGACCAACCCGACTGAGAATACTATACTATAATATAAGCCGGGGCAGACACTTGGGGAACAATAGGGAAACGATTAAGCAAAGACTGAGGCTGCAAAATAATAAATGAAAGCCAACCCATGTGCAAGTCTTCCACCTGACTGGCGGAGAAGTTATTATTGTTGGTCACAAGGGTTTATATTGCTCGAGGGTTGTATGGTAGTTAGGTGGAGAGGTGTGGACCAGTATGTTGGTGGTTAGGTGGAGAGATGTGGACCAGTATGTTGGTTGTTTAGGTGGAGAGATGTGGACCAGTATGTTGGTGGTTAGGTGAAGAGATGTAGACCAGTATGTTGATAGTTATGTGGAGAGATGTGGACCAGTAAGT
This sequence comes from Cherax destructor, assembly GCA_009830355.1. Lineage (NCBI taxonomy): Eukaryota > Metazoa > Arthropoda > Malacostraca > Decapoda > Parastacidae > Cherax > Cherax destructor. The sequence continues at coordinate 2,840 of WNWK01048190.1, forward strand.
TGGTGGTTAGGTGGAGAGATGTGGACCAGTATGTTGGTGGTTAGGGGGAGACATGTGGACCAGTATGTTGGTGGTTAGGTGGATACATGTGGACCAGTATGTTAGTGGTTAGGTGGAGAGATGTGGACCAGTATGTTGGTGGTTTAGGTGGAGAGATGTGGACCAGTATGTTGGTGGTTAGGTGAAGAGATGTAGACCAGTATGTTGGTAGTTAGGTGGAGAGATGTGGACCAGTATGTTGGTGGTTAGGTGGAGAGATGTGGACCAGTATTTTGGTGGTTAGGTGGAGAGATGGGGATCAGTATGTTGGTGGTTAGGTGGAGAGATGTGAACTGATGTAGTGGCCAGGCTTAGGCTTGGCTATAGGTACTTCTGGCAGTTTGGGAGACACAGATGATGATCAAACTAAATGCAAATTATGTGATCAGGCATATGTGACATGTCAAGATATCTTATTCATTAAATAAAATACCAATTGTAATAAGCATATTTCCTAAAATTGCTTGTAACAGATAATTGAAATGTAGATATAAACCCAAATGTACAATTGTTAACCCCTTTGGGGCCTAGTGCCTAGGCCTTTTGTGTATCCATATGCTCTTGCGCTACCGTCCACATGATGGATATGGGGTGCACAATAAACTAGCCACTTCTACCTGGAGTCTACCTGGAGAGAATTCCAGGGGTCAACGCCCCCGCGGCCCGGTCTGTGACCAGGCCTCCTGTTGGGTTATTTTTATTAATTCGTTGTTAACAATGGTATTAAGCGTGGCAAGATTTGTGTGGGAGATGACATAAGTTGTGTCGTCAGCAAAGAGTATTGGTTTCAGGTGTTGTGATACATTGGGAAGGTCATTGATGTATAAGAGGAAGAGCAGGGGACCAAGGACACTTCCCTGCGGTACTCCGGTGTCAAGTGGTCGTGTCGTGGAAGATGTGTCTTTAATAGTGACATACTGATACCTATTAGTGAGGTAGGATTTGAAGTATGCTAGTGCATGACCTCTTATTCCATAGTGGTCAAGTTTGTGGAGTAGGATGCCGTGGTTATAGAATCACATCAAATCTTATGATTACAGGAATTGATCCTGATATCAACCTATTATTAAATGACTTACATGATTCCAACAGCAACTGCAACTATTAACAGCAGATCAAGTAAAGACATTACTCAGAGCCAACAATAACATAACTATCTTCAATTACAATGTTAGATCTTTGAGCAAACATTATAATGACCTCACAGCACTACTCCAATCCCTCCAGACCAATATGTCAATCATCACACTCACTGAGACCTGGCTAAAGCCTGATACTACAGATGTCTATGCCATCCCAGGTTACACAGCCATTCACAACTGTAGGACAGATCAGCGAGGGTGGAATAGCTATATATTACTCAGATCAACTTGAATGTATCAATAACTCTTGCATAAGGGATGAGCATGGAGAATATATTATAGCTAAATTTAAATAAAAAAAACTGCAAAAAACCCTCACAGTGATAAACATCTACAGATTACCACAGTCAAACATTCACCATTTTAGTGAAAACTAGGTAACCTGATAACTGATGCACACATGAACAAAGACCATTTGCTGCTCACAGGAGATTTCAATATAAATCTCCTACACGACCAGGACCCACAAGTAACAGAATTCACAAACACTATGAGCAACTGCTTGTTACTACCAACAATATCAAAACCTACAAGAATCTCCGAGACTAGTACTTCATTACTAGACCACATCTGGACTAATACTATATCCCCTCTAAAATCAGGCATAATCACAGACAACACCACAGACCACTATCCGACCTTTCTCATAACTAACCTTGGTAAATTGCCCTAGATATTACAAAAGTTACCTTCAGACTACATAATGAGTCAGCTGTAAATAACTTTATAACAGCTATGATTAACATTGACTGGCATAATGAGTTAGAAACATATACAGATACTAATGAATGCATCAAGAATTTCCTTAACAAAAACCACCACCTCTATAACAAACATTGCCCTAAAAAACTAAACAGATCACAGCTAAGAGACTTAACAATCCCCAGCTAACACCAGCATCCTTAAATCCATTAACAAAAGGCACCAATATGAAAAACAATACAGAAGGGGTCTAATAACCAGAGAACAATCCAAACGCTACTCATCAATCCTTACCAGTCTGATAAAGAAGATCAAAAAAATTGTATTATGAAACAGACTCCAGAACATAAAAGTGATATGAAAAAGACCGGGAAACCCCCTATCTGCAATTCTAGGAAATAAAAAGATATCCAAGAACAATACCATCAAATTATCAAAAACAGATGAACCCCTACTCTCACCAACTGACACAGCAAACAGACTTAATGTTTTTTTCTCCACCATAGGAAAGAATCTAGCGAGTAAAATCCCAAGTTCGAACACCTGTCCAACAGATTACCTCACCAACACCTACCCAAATACACTATTCCTAGCTCCTACCAACCCAATTGAAGACTCACTCATAATCAACACACCCTTAAAAACAAGGCAGGAGACATAAACAGCTTACCACCTTTTATGTACAAAAAAGCTTCACAGGTACTGTCACCAATTACAGCAACACTATTCAATAAATCCATTGAAGCCTTTACCTTCCCATCAATTCTCAAAATAGCTAGGGTCACTCCGATCCACAAAGGAAGTGATCAAACAGACTTGAACAATTATAGACCTATTTCTAATTTACCACTGCTCTCTAAAATCTTCAAAAAATTAATTCATAGACAGATCTATTCTTACCTTGTCTCACACAATGTACTCAACCCCTGTCAATTTGGTTTCATGACCAACAAGAGCACAAACGATGTTATTATACACATGCTAGAGTTAATATACACCGCACTTGAGAAGAAAGACGTCCCACTGGGAATCTTCATTGATCTACGCAAAGCTTTTGATACAGTCGACCATGATTTACTGCTCACAAAATTAGCACACTATGGTATAAGGGGGCACCCACTCAACTACCTAAAGTCATACCTTAGCAACAGAAGCCAATATGTGTATACAAATGGAGCAAACTCTTCCACACAACAAATTACAGTCGGAGTCCCTCAAGGAAGTGTCCTGGGGCCACTCCTATTCCTCATTTACATAAATGACCTACCGAATGCATCACAACTACTCAAACCCATATTATTTGCGGATGACACAACATATGTCTTCTCTCACCCAAATCCAGTCATACTGGCCAACACTGTTAATACCGAATTACAGAAAATATCTACATGGATGATGACTAACAAGCTTACTCTCAATACTGACAAGACCTACTTCATACAGTTTGGAAACAAAGCCACAAATGTTCCACTTAACATAACGCTAAATGGTTCACCCATCACAAGACTCACAGAGGGAAAATTCCTAGGAATCCACCTTGACAGTGGCCTTAAATTCCAAACACACATACAACAAATTTCCAAGAAAATCTCAAAGACAGTAGGCATATTATCAAAGATACACTATTATGTGCCTCAATCAGCTCTCCTTGCACTATATCATTCACTTATCTACACTTATCTCACCTTTGGAATCTGTGCCTGGGGATCAACAACATTAAATCACCTCAGACCACTCATAACCCAGCAAAAGGCTGCAGTCAGAATGATAACAAATTCCCACTCTAGACAGCACTCCACCAATATTCAAAAGCCTAAAACTACTTACTGTAAAGAACATTCACACTTATTCTTGTGCCTACTACATACATAAAACTCTACACTCAAATATAAACCTCCGCTCAAAATTCTCCTCACCATCTTTAATAGGACCCATGACCACAACACAAGACACGTATCACTTTTTTATATACCCAGAGTCCATATCAACCTATGTAAAAATTCTATGCACATAAAGGGCCCCAGAATCTGGAATTCATTACCAGTTAATACTAAGATAACCTTGTCTGAAAATCAATTTAAGACTCTTCTCAAAAACCACCTACTCACCTTAAACTAAATACTCATAACTGTAATCTACTTTAAAAAATGCACATTATTATTTTCCTATAATATAATTTCAATTATTACTAACATGTTACTATTATGTAACACCCTACTCAAGCCTAAACTAAATACTCATATTATAAATTACTTTCAAAAATGCTCAATGTTATTTTCCTTAAGATAATCTCAATTTTGATATTACCATCCTCCTAAACACTTGTTACAATGTAATATCATCATATTGTAATTTGAAATCAATTTTATAACTAGAAAAATCTCAATCAATTTCTCTAATATTATGTACATAGTCTATAAGTCATTAGATTAAGCTGCCCCTAATGCCAAGGCATGCCAGTGGCTCTCCTTGCACTTCAGTTTGTTTGTAACTACAAATACAGTCATACCTCGGTTAACGATGGCATCGGATAACGATAAATTTGGTTAGCGATACATTTTTACGTCAAAATATTGACTCGGTTTACGATGATTGCTTCGGTTTACGATTTTCGTCCCGGAGGCGTCCGCGTGGCGCCCAGATGTGCGGGCACTCCAGGGAGCGTCAGTGTGCTATTGTTTACAAGTGAGCGACCACCACCCACGCATTCATACCAGTATATTGTCATTATTCCACTGTTTTTAGTGCTTGCAACTGCTAAATAAGCTACCATGGGCCCCAAGAAAGCTCCTAGTGCCAGCCCTGTGATAAAGAGTGTAGCATTCATGCAGGGAGTGTAGCATTCATACAGGGAGTGTAGCATTCATACAGGGAGTATAGCATTCATGCAGGGAGTGTAGCAGGCATGCAGGGAGTGTAGCATTCATGCAGGGAGTGTAGCAGGCATGCAGGGAGTGTAGCATTCATGCAGGGAGTGTAGCATTCATGCAGGGAGTGCAGCATTCATGCAGGGAGTGCAGCATTCATGCAGAGAGTGTAGCATTCATGCAGGGAGTGTAGCATTCATGCAGGGAGTGTAGCATTCATGCAGGGAGTGCAGCATTCATGCAGGGAGTGTAGCAGGCATGCAGGGAGTGTAGCAGGCATGCAGGGAGTGTAGCATTAAAAGAAAAAGGCCAATAACCCCAGAAAAGAACTTGCCACCTGCAGTGTTAATGGAAGGGGATTCCCCTTCCAAACACTAGCATAGTACTATACTCCATCCTTTCCCCTCCTCCCGTCTTCCACACATCAACAACTCTTCAATAAATGTAAGTGACATGTTATTGTACTATATTTACAAGTAATTTCTTTAATGTTCATTAAATTGTGTATTATTTAATGTCAAAAAGTTCTAAAAAATGTTATATTTTACTACTTTTGGAAGTCTGGAACGGATTAATTTTATTTCCATTATTTCTTATGGGGAAAATTGATTCGGTTAACGATTGATTCGGTTACAGATACGCCCTCTCTGACGGATTAATATCGTTAACCGAGGTATGACTGTATCTCTGTACAATTTGCAATGAAATAAAATTTACTTTACTTTACTACTGGCCAGGTCCTTGTATGACCTTACTACTGGCCAGGACCTTGTATGACCTTACTACTGGCCAGGACCTTGTATAACCTTACTACTGGCCAGGACCTTGTATGACCTTACTACTGGCCAGGACCTTGTATGACCTTACTATTGGCCAGGACCTTGTATGACATTACTACTGGCCAGGACCTTGTATGACCTTACTACTGGCCAGGACCTTGTATGACATTACTATTGACCAGGACCTTGTATGACCTTACTACTGCCCAGGACCTTGTATGACATTACTACTGCCCAGGACCTTGTATGGCTGTAATATAGAAATTTTCTAATTCAAAGCAGGGTAGCAAAAGGCATGATTTTGAAATATTTTCTTTAGAAATGCTGTCACTGCCCTATCATACCTGTCATTGGTCCTAACAATCATTCCTGTCACTGGTCCTAACAATCATTCCTGTTACTGGTCCTAACAATCATTCCTGTCACTGGTCCTAACAATCATTCCTGTCACTGGTCCTAACAATCATTCCTGCTACTGGTCCTAACAATCATTCCTGCTACTGGTCCTAACAATCATTCCTGTTACTGGTCCTAACAATCATTCCTGTGACTGGTCCTAACAATCATTCCTGTCACTGGTCCTAACAATCATTCCTGTCACTCGTCCTATCAATCATTCCTGTCACTGGTCCTAACAATCATTCCTGTCACTGGTCCTAACAATCATTCCTGTTACTGGTCCTAACAATCATTCCTGTTACTGGTCCTAACAATCATTCCTGTTACTGGTCCTAACAATCATTCCTGTCACTGGTCCTAACAATCATACCTGTTCACTCAACTAATACCAGCAAATTAACATTTCGTTTGAATACACTTGCCAAAAAATTCATAAAAAATTACTAGTTTTTATGCCAATCCAATATCAAATGTAGGCCTGAGAAATATAGCTTCCTTAGGCTTGGAAAATTTAGTCCTAACAGTTGTTGGAACAATTCACAAAGAGCCTCCACCGCAGAGAAATTGTGGATGACATTTTGGTCCACCCTGGTCTAGGATTATCTCCCATTTCTTTTATTTTACCACATCAGTTGATTCCTAACAAGATAGTATGTCCCAAAAGAAGAGACACATTCACCATTATTCATTCAATACCACTCTTGCCAGAAGTGCAAGAATACTATACAGATGATTTTTGACTTACAATAGTTCGACTTATTATATTGCGACTTTATGATGGCGCAACAGCAATTACTTTGGAGGTGACACTTAAGATTACACTGGTCAACAACCTAAATGCTTCCGAGACCAGAGTAGCAATTTCCAACTAATTTTAGGTCACTGATAATGAATATCATGGTTAAAATTGTTTGTTAGCACTACTTTTCAATATAGACCTATGTGTCACAGCATGTTCTAACACGTTTGGGGCAGTGTGTTTGTTACCGCACTCACAGTCTGACTGACCTTCACTGTTGTAATGAAGGGTAATTATTATTACCCAGGATGAAGGTGGCAAGTCTGTAAACTGTATACATTTATTTACTTTACAGTAACCTGGTTGACCTGATCCACCATGAGGCCTGGTCACAGACCGGGCCGCAGGGGCGTTGACCCCGGAACCCTCTCCAGGTATACAATACTGGTATTTAGGTTTTTTTTTTTACATAGTGGCCACTTCCCACCAATGCAGGGTGACCCTGGAATATACCTGGAGGTATACTCCAGAAGAAACACTTTCGTCATCATTCACTCAATCACTGTCTTGCCAGAGGCACGCTTACACTACAGTTATAAAACTGCAACATTCAGAGTGCAGACATTGTACTTCCTACAGCCAAGATTCAAGTCCAGCCTGCCGGTGTTCCTGAATCCCTTCATATTGCCTTGCTCAAACTCCAACAGCATGTGAAGTCATAAAAACAATTTTCCACTGGCTCCTAACACACTCACGCATGCTTGCTGGAAGTCCAAGCCCCTCACACACAAAACCTCCTTTACCTCCAACCTTTCCTAGGCTGACCTTCATTCCACTACAGATTTATACACTCTCCAAGTCATTCTATTTTGTTCCCTCTCTAAATATCCAAACTGCCTCAATAACCCCTCCTCAGGCCTCTAGATAATAGTTTTAGTAACCCCGCACCTCCTAATTTCCAAACTATGGATTCTCTGCATTATATTCACACCACACATTGCCCTCAGACACGACATTTCCATTGCCTCCAGCCTTCTAATTGTTGCAACATTCACAACCCATGTTTCACACCCATATAAGAGTGTTGGTATATACTCTCATACATTGCCCTCTTTGCTTACATGGGTAATGTTCTTTGTCTCCACAGACTCCTCAGTGCACCACTCACCTTTCCCCCTCATCAATTCTATAGTTCACCTCGTCTTTCACAGACCCATCTGCTGACACATCCACTCCCAAATATCTGAATATACATTCACTTCCTCCATACTCTCTCCCTCCAATCTGATATCCAATCTTCCATTACCTATTTTTTTTTGTTATCCTCACCACCTTACTCTTTCCTATATTCACTTTCAATTTTCTTCTTTTACATACCCTACCTAATTCATCCACCAACCTCTGCAACTTCTCTTCAGAATCTCCCAGAACCACAGTGTCATCAGCAAAAAGCACCAGCATTCATTTCTCTTATAACCCCATCTATAAATACAGTGGTACCTCTACTTATGAGCTTAATTCGTTCCAGACAGCTATTCAAGTGCCAATACCGAAGGAATTTGTTCCCATAAGAAATAATGAAAATTAGGTTAATCCATTTCAGACCCCCAAAAATACACTTACAAAAGCACCTACAAAAATACACTTACATAATTGTTCAAGTTGGAAGCTGCTCGTAAGTAGAGGTACCACTGTATATTGAACAACCACGGTGACATCACACATCCCTGTCTAAAGCCTACTTTTACTGGGAAATAATCCCCCTCCCACCTACATACTCTAACCTGAGCCTCACTATCCTCGTAAAAACTCTTCACTGCTTTTAATAACCTACAACCTATTCCATATATTTGCAACATCTGCAACATTGCCCCCCTATCCACCCTGTCATACGCCTTTTCTAAATCCATGTCACAAAAACCTCTTTACCCTTATCTAAATATTGTTCACCTCTATGTTTCACTGTAAACACTTGGTTTACACACCCCATACCCTTCCTAAAGCCTCCTTGTTCATCTGCTATCCTGTTCACCATTTTACTCTTAATTCTTTCAATAATAACTCTACCATACACTTTACCAGGTATATGCAACAGACTTATTCCCCTATAATTTTTACACTCTCTTTTGTCCCCTTTGCCTTTATACAAAGGAACAATACACACTCTCTGCCAATACCTAGGAACCTTATCCTCTTCCATACATTTATTAAAAAGCACCAACCCCTCCAAAACTATATCCCCACCTGCTTTCAACATTTCTATCTTTATCACATCAATCCCAGTTGCTTTACCCACTTTCATTCTACTCACTTCCCCACGAACTTCCCCCACACTCACAACTGGTTCTTCCTCACTCCTATAAGATGTTATTCCTCCTTGCCCTATACACGAAATCATAGCTTCCCTGTCTTCATCAACATTTAACAGTTCCTCAAAATATTCCCTCCATCTTCCCGATACCCCTACCTCTCCATTTAACCCTTTCGGGGTTTCAGCCGTACTAGTACAGCTTACGCACCAGGGTTTTTGTCGTACTAGTACGCCTAAATTCTAGCGCCCTCAAATCAAGTGGAAATAGGCTGGTAGGCCTAGATGTGAGAGAATGGGTCTGTGCGGTCAGTGTGCGCAGTATAAAAAAATCCTGCACCACACAGTGCATAATGAAAAAAAAACTCTGACCGTGTTTTTGGTTTAAAACAGCGAATTTGCAGTCTATTTTCGTATAGAATTTATGCTTGTATACTCGTTTTCTTAGTCTCATTTAATAGAATGGATGATATATTACAGAAATGGAGATAATTTTGACTGGTTTCACGATGACAAGTACAGTGGTACCCCGACTTACGATATTTTTTCATTCCAGAATGCTGTTCAAGTGCCATTACCAAACGAATTTATCTCCATAAGAAATTATGTAAAATAGACTAGTCCTTTTAGACCCCCAAAATTACACTTACAAAAACATTTAAAAAAATAAACTTACATAAAAGGGTGTGTTTGGGGACCATCGTAAGTCGGGGTACCACTGTACCTTGAAACTGAGCGCAAAGTAGCGAAAATGTTTGATTTTTGCTGATGTTCAAGAGTAAACAAATCACGCCATGCGTCCAATACACATCAACTGGAGAGTCTAATATTCTTGCACAAGTGCGCTGATATTATTTATACCATTTTTACAATGATGCAGTTGTATACATAACAGTAAATCTTCTATTTTTTGTGAGAATATAAAATTCAAAATGGAAAGCAAAAGTAATGTAAGAGGGGCCTGGAGACGTGACTAATGAACAGATAAAATTTTATTTTAGTGCCAGGAATGTCTGTCTTGTTTATTCTGGACCCTATTTTGAAATTAGCATCTTTTGAAATTTGTGTGAAATTGGCCAAATTGCAAATTTCTGACCACCTTATTGGGTAGTTCAAATCGGTAAATTGGCAGTTTCTTGTACTCAATTGATAGAACAAATGGAATTCTAGCGAAATAGCTATAATTTTAGTGGACTGAAACATTGGAATTTGCTGAAAATAGGGCTCAAAGTGGGCGAAATCGCCAATGCGTAAATGTCATTGATACCGCTAACTTCACGAGAGCATAATTCCGTTAGTTTTCCGTCAAATTTCATAATTTTGGTTGTGTTATGATCGGAAAAAGATTCTCTATCATTTCATGAGAAAAAATAATTTATTTTTTTTTCCGAAAAATTTGCAACCCTGAGAACGAGTTTCGGAGAGGGCCTTGGGACCCTCAAAGGGTTAATAACTCTCCTCTCCTATTTTTGACTAACAAATACATCCGTTCCCTAGGCTTCCTCAACTTATTAATCTCACTCCAAAACTTTCTTCTCACCAAAATTTGTTGATAACATCTCACCCACTCTCTCATTTGCTCTCTTTTTACATTGCTTCACCACTATCTTAACCTCTCTTTTTCTCTCCATATACTCTTCCCACCTTGCATCACTTATACTTTGTAAAAACCTCTTATATGCTGACTTTTCTCTTTCTACCTCTTTTCATCATCATTCCACCAATCAGAACCTGGGCCGCCAGGTGTTGACGGGGATGCGGCAACAGAAAGCCTGGTTTATGGCCCGATCCACCATGAGGCCGGCTTACCCGGCCATGGGGATTACCCCGAAG
>WNWK01048191.1:0-13646 GCA_009830355.1 Cherax destructor
GGGTGGGGTTGCGTCTCCAACCTACTATTACGAAAATTACAGGGGACCCTTCAAAATTGTCCCCTTTTGAAGATCGGCAAATTTGGAAATTGGCAATTTTTTTTCGGCAAAATTTTGCCTTGATTTTGCCTTTTACCTTAAAAATCGGTGGTCGTAGGGTATCCCCGAAAATCCCAGAGTGTTCAAGAAATACTTTCGCCAAGGCTAAGTTGGTTTGGGAAGGCTAACAGTAAGGGGGGTACAAGGGAAATTTTCCTTGATTGGTTCAATGAATTTGTTTGGGGCCCAAGTGTGAAGAAATACCTCGTGGAAAATAAATTAGATCTAAAGGGCCCTTCGGTATTGGACAATACTCCTTCTCATCCTCGAGACTTGGAAGAGAAAAGGGAAGGATTTTAAGTTCATCAGAGGAAGTTCTTTCCCTAATACCACTCCTCTCCTCCAGCCCAGGACCAGCAGATCATTTCCAACTTCAAAACCCTACACCAAAGCAATGTTTAAAAGGGCTTTGACAAAACCCTAAGACTCTGAATTGACCCTAAGAGAGTTCGGGAAAGATCACTAATATCCTCCATTGCATACCCCTTTATAGGTAAGGCTTGGCAGGAAGTGCCCCCGGGGGCGAGAACTCGCTGGAAAATTGTAGTTTGTGTCCTCCCAAATATTTTGAAGGGTTGGGGCGCCCCGACAACCCATGCCAGTTGGGGAAACTATTGTGGCTTTGGGGACGTCCATGGGGGGAGGTTATTTGGGAGGGATGTGGAAGGTGGTGGAGAACCACAAGAAGAATTAACCATAAGAGCGCTGGATCTTAATCGCAACAACAACAAGAGCCGGAAATGTTGAGGAGGGGGAAAGGGGAAAAGGAAGAAGTTGCTTTCTTCAGAGATTAAAAGATTTGGCAATGTGGACTAGGAGGGAAATATTTGTAGAGGAGCATCCCCCTGACAAAGCTTTTCAGGACGGTATGGAATGTTCAATGACAATGTTTTGCTCATTTTGGGGACTTTTTAAAGAAACGCCAAAACAGCCCTTTTCTGACAGTTTTTTTGGAGACGGGGCCCATGACTTCAACCTTCCTAGTGGTATTAAAAAAAAAAGAAGGGAAGCCCCCGGAAAAGGACTTGGTCCCTGAAGTCTTAAGGAAAGGGGGTTTCCCCCTTCCTAACACTAGCAACTCCTCCCTCTCCCCTCCTTCCGCTTCCCCCCATCAACAACTCTTCAATAAAAAGGCCAAGTTATTACTGTTTTATACTTCTGTCTCTTTGTTTTCTGTATGTAAATCTATGTAAAAATTTTTTTTGAATACTTTTGGGTTGGAACGGATTAATTTGATTTAATTATTTTTAGGGGAAAAAATTTTTGAAAATCGTCAATTTTAAATTTCAGATTTGGAACGGTTTTGGGACGAACAAGGGTCCACTGTATTATAAATTATTATAAATTATAATAATAATAATAAAAAAAAAATGCTTTTTTTTGCTTTTTTTTCTTATGAAAAATGACCCGGGCATTTTTCCCCCTGAGTAAACAACGATCTTTGATCTTTTCCCAGAGTGGCAGCCTCCCCTTTTCCCCCACCACATAATAGGCATATTATTCATTCCAGATCTTTATTACATTTCGGGGTATTTATCTGTTTGATAAATTTTAAAAATGAAATAGAACATCCTTTATTATACAATGCAATACAATACAATTTTATTTCTTTGTTTTCGTGTACATAGGTTTACATTACAATCATAAATTGCACAAGGAGAGCCCCCGCATGCCTTGACATTAGGGGATTTAATCAAATTTTATAGACTAGAACATAAGTTGATAATTGATGAGTTTTAGGAGATCGTTCAAATTATGATATGATGATAATACATTGTTCATTAAAAAATGATGATAGACATTGAAACAAATGTTTAGTGGGATGGAACAAAATAGGGGGAGATACATTATTATAAAACAATGGAAAAACCCCTTGGGGGCTTAACCAAACTTGCACACAAAAATCCCCGTACTAAACAAAGACTGGGCAGGCGAAACACCCCCCCAAGAAGAGCAGGGCCACTAGCACGTTGAGGGACAACACAAAAGGTGGGGGGCCCAAGATTGTTCAACGCCTCCCAGATACACGGTTCCCAAAAAGCCCTGGCGTCTTCAAGAGGCACGGAAAGGCACCTCAAGTCGGTCCCTGATCAGCCGGGGGGGTTCGTATTGGGACGATGCGGCCAGAGTAACCGCCTGGTGACAGGCCGGGCCCAACAAGAGGCCTGGTCGACCGGGCCGCGGGGGACCCAATTTCCCGGGAGACCCCAGGTAATGTAACATTGAGCATTTTGAGAGTAATTTACATTTTAAGTTTTGATGGGTGATTAGGGGTAATATAATAGAAAAAAATTGTTATTTTATAGGAAAATAACTTGAGATATTAGAAAGCAATTTAAAGATAGCATTTTTTTTTTGGGGAATTTTTTGAGAGAGTTCTAAATTGATTTTCAGAAAAATTTTTTAGATTTCCTGGTAATGAGTTCCAGATTCTAATATTACTAATTTTGGGGCAAATTCAAAAATTTTTATTGGGGAGGCCTCCAAAATCCCAAAAAACTGAATCCCCTCCCCCTTACTAACCCCCCCTTCTAACTTTATTTTAAAGTACGGGAATTTAATGGTTGAGTATTTTTTTTTTAAATTTTTTTTTTTTAAATTTTTGGGGGAAAAAAACCCCTAAAATTTCTGAGCCCCCGAAATCAAACAATTTTTTGTAAACATGGCCCCAGTAGAAAAAACTTATAAAAGGCTGCTAAAATCCATTAAAGATTTACTTTAAAATAATTCACGTAGGTTTTTTTTAACCCCAAAAATATTCCAAAACCAAAAATACCATAAACCCATTTCCTGTTGCCCCACTAAAAACTAAAGTTTTGTTGTTTTTTTCTGAAAACAACCCTATTGACAATTTCTAAAAAAATTTTTTTTGGTAATCATTTGAGCGGGTTTCAAAATTTTTGCTCATTACTGGGGGTCCCCCGATAAAAGTTTTTTTAAATTTCATTTTTTTTTTTTTTCAATAATAGTTTTAAATTCAGATTTGGCACATTAAAAGGGGGCGGGCCCACAGTGGGGGAGAAGCACAGGTCTGAATCTAAATTATCCCCTAAAAAATATTGTATAATTATACTATTACTATCAATAAATATTATACTTATCATATTTATTCCAGAATAATATTTGGTATAACATTAAAAAAAGAAGATGATAAAAAATGAAGGGGGAGGGGGGGAGAAGGGTAAAAAAAAAATGACCGAGAAAACGTTACGCCCGGGGTAACAATAGAAGATCATTCACCCCATGCAAAGACTGAAAAAAATGCGATTAAAAAAAAAAAAACCAAAGTAATCCACGTGTTTCTGGAATATCAAAAGTCATTCCTTTTTATGGGGATTCCATTTTAAAAAGATTGAAAGGAGTTTCCCAGAAACATAAAACGAATGTTTTAATTTTGGGTGGTGACACTTTTTAAGTGTCAGTGGGATTCCCCATTTGCGACCCAAAAGACCCACGGGGTCATAGGCCCCCACTCCCCCCAAAGGGGGGGACGTTACTGAACGATTTTTTTCACATAAGGGAAAAATGTAAATTAGATTAGTCCATTTCAGACCCCAAAAAAAACATTACAAAAAAAACTTACAAAAAACACTTACATAATTGTTTGAGTTGAGCAGACAAACTCGGGGGACCACTGTACATTCACAACATCCTTCCACTCTACCTCTGACTGACATCTTTCACGCCTTGGCTTCTTATTCTCATTGACTGACATCTTTCACTGCCTTGATTCTTATTCTCATTGACTGACATCTTTTACTGCCTTGATTTTTTTCAGACTGACACTTTCACGCCTTTTTTTATTCTCATTGACTGACATCTTTCACTGCCTTGACTTCTTATTCTCATTGACTGACATCTTTTACTGCCTTATTTTATTCTCATTGACTGACATCTTTCACACCTTGACCCTTTTTCTCATTGACTGACACCTTTCACGCCTTGACTTTTATTCTCATTTACTGACATCTTTCCGTTGGCCATTTCCAACCTTTTTTTCCTAATAATTGCCTTAATACACCCCAAACCCCCCACCATCCCAGCAACTTTTCAAACTGGCCATTAAATTATGCACTTGGGATCGCAGGCATGGAATATCTGGGGGAAAAAAGATGGGACATGCAATTATGACCACCCAAGAAAATGCCATGCCCATATGACAATAGGAAAAAACAACCTCCGTCCTTCGAAATGGCCACTCATCAGTTCAGGGAAAAATAGGCTATAACTTATATTGCCAAGCACACCACCTAAAAGGGGACAAGATGACACAGAAATCCAGACCATGGCAAAAAACCCGGGAGCCACACCCCCCGGGGGAGGTTTTTTTCCAGGAAGGAAAAAAAATTGGCAGGAAAAGACAGAAATGAACCCAAATGAAATTTCTGAGGGAACCACAGTAATCCTCCCCCAAAACAACAGAATTTGTGCCAGGAAAAAAAACCACCCCATACCACCAACCCAACGACATTCATCTTTGCAAATATACAGGGTCTAAAGCCCGCAACAAAAAAGATATTAATCCGGGGCTGCACAGGTCAAATGCTACATTTGGGGGTTTCACAGAGATCCACATAAGAGATCACTTGGGCAATGAAATATGGATCCCGGCTACAACCCTACAGATGTAACTGAGTGAACAGGCAAAAGGGGGGGAGAAGGGTTGGCTGATATCCGAGCACTTTTATGTTTAGAACTACTTGCCTCTAATGATGTAGTTGAAGTAAGGGTACCCCCACTTACGATTTTTTTCATTCCAAAATGCTGTTCGGCCCTTAAAAAAAATTTACCCAAAAAAATGATGAAAAAAAAACTAAACCACCGGGTTGAAAAAAATTTCCTGAAGTCTGCTCGGCCCTTCAACTAATTTACCCCTTAAGGAAAAAATTTTACGAGGGTTTTCTTTTGCCCCCAAAAAAACATTAAAAATTTCAAAATTTTATTTCATAATTGCACGATTTCCGGGGGATTGTTAACCAGGGGGCCACGTAGTCCTTTTTGACCCCCAAAATTAATTACAAAAGCATTTAAAAATAAACTTACATAAAAGGGTGAGTTTGGGACCATCGTTCACCCCTGATTTGCGAAAGATCGGCCAAAACCCGGGCAGGGGAAGTGGGCCCCCAAAATTTCTAAAACTTACCCGGTCGCCGGCCATTACCGACAATTTACCCCCTTTAAAGGGAAAAATTTCACGTAGGTTGTCTTTTCAGACCCCCAAAAAAAACACTTCCACAAGAACTTCAAAATTATACTTACATAATTCCATTTCCCGGGGGACTTAACCGAGGGGCCACTGTATGTCCGGGTGCAAAGCCCAACAATTCCAGGAACGCTTCTGAAAATTGACCACTGCTGGAAAATCTTCCCGCCCTGCCCCCCAAAATCTTGCTCCGGGGGGTTTCAACCTTTAAACCCAAAGGAGGAATATTGAAACAAGTGGAGCAAAAAACACCAGGGGGCAGC
The DNA here is from genome assembly GCA_009830355.1 of Cherax destructor. Taxonomy (NCBI): domain Eukaryota; kingdom Metazoa; phylum Arthropoda; class Malacostraca; order Decapoda; family Parastacidae; genus Cherax; species Cherax destructor. The sequence continues at coordinate 5,566 of WNWK01048191.1, forward strand.
TCAGATGAAAACTCACACACACAAACTACAAGAGGCCAATATATCTGAAAACTGGGGGACACCAGAGAAATAGCAAACCGAATTAAAATTAAAGGGAAACTTTCAGGGAAACAAGAAATGTGGGGAAAAACTAAAAGCCAAAATGAAATTGAAAGAAACCCAAAAATTTATTTTCTTATGCCAAATCAAAGTCAAGAACAACATCCAGTTTTCCTACTTAAAAGGGATGGGTCCTACACAGATGACAGCAAGGGAAAGATGAGTTACTAAAGTCCAAATGACTCAGTTTTTAAAACCGCTAACCAGACGGCAAGACCAAAGAATTTTTTGAGAGTGCCACAGAATTTAGCAGACGAAAGTTATCTGACATTACCCTGATGCCAAATGACTTAAAAGGCAAAAATGACATCCCAGCACCCCGCCCCAGGCCTGACTCGGGGAAACCCCCGGTTCATAAAGAACAGTTTTAACATTTTATGGGAGGGAGCATGGACACTGGGGTCCCCCCAGTTCCAAAAAAAAGGGCCAAGCCCCACTCCGGGGCAGTAAAGCAAAAAAGAACTACAGACCAATTCCGCTAACCCCCCATATCAAAAAAATTTTTAAAAGGGTTCAAAACAAGACCCACTCCAGATACCCACAATTACACAACCCGGGGCAGCATGGGTTTAGAGAGGCCCCTGTTTTCCCAACTAGGGACCCTCGACAAGGCCCTTTATGCCTAAAGAAAAACAGAATGAGATGAAACAGATTTTGAAAAGCCTGACAAGGTGACAGTATAATAGCACACAAAATGCGTGATAAAGGAAAAAGGGTTGGAGATGTATCTATAATTTCCTAACAAGTAGAACAAAAAGAGTAGTAGTAAAAGATAAAGTCGGGCGGCTACAGTAAAAAGCTCTTTCCCAAGGCACAAATTTCGCTCCCATCCGTTCCCCATCCTCATATCGGACAAAAACAGGGATATAAGCCACAGTGCAGTGTCTTCCTTTTCAGATGACACCAGAATCGCATGACAGGTCCGAATGCAAGACTCCCAAACAGACATAAACCAAATCTTTAAATGGGTGGAAAAAAATATGAAGTTCAATGGAGAAATTTCAATTACTCAGACATGGAAAACGGGGAAATTAAAAACTACGGGGTACAAAATAAACCCAACCCACAAAGAGCGAAAAAATAACCCCCAAAACCCCGGGGGGATCATGCGAGGATCTCACCTTCATGGACCATAACTCCGTAGAATCACATCTGCTAGAAAAATGACAGAGGATAATGAGCCTTTAAAACCGGGGATGCCAAGCCCAGTTGACACTTTTCAGGTCACTTGTTCTATCTGGGGGGTTTTGGCCCCACACTAACGCATCTTTCAAGGCAGGTAAAATTTGGACCTAAAAAATGTGCAGAGAACCTTCACGGCACACATAACTGCGAAAAAACCACCTTAATTACTGGGAACGGAAGTTTTTAAAACCTGTACTCTCTAGAACGCAGGCGGGAGAGATACATTTGATACACGGGGAAAATTCTCGAGGGATTAGCCCAAATTTGCATACGAGAGTCACCCCCTATGAAAGAAAAGACTCAGAGGCTGAACATCCCCTGATAAAAAGCGGGGGTGCCAACAATTGAAAACAAACAATAAGTTGGGGGCCCAAGACTGTTCAACTGCTCCCAGCATACATCGGGGATTACCAAAAAACCCCCGGCGCCAAAGAGGCACGGACGGGCACCTAAAGGGGGTACCTGACCAGCCAGGCGTGGTTAAACGTTGGACTGTGTGCAGCCAGCAGTCAGCCTGGTTGATCAGGCTCTGATCCAACATGAGGCCTGGTCACAGACCGGGCCGCAGGAGCGTTGACCCCTGGAACTCTCTCCAGGTAACTCTCTCCAGGTATTATGTGATGCTCTAAACCTTTGGGGATCATTCAGCACAAGGAGTGGTGGAGGTTTGATCCTCACACTGTAACACTGACTCACACTGTAACACTGACTTATTTACCTGACTCACACTGTAACATGATTTCACTGTAACACTGACTCACACTGTAACACTGACTTACACTGCAACACGCTCCCTGTAACACTGACTTACACTGCACTGACTCACACTGTAACACTGACCACACTTAAACACACTCCATTGTAACACTGACTTACACTGTAACACTGACTCACACTGTAACACTGACTTACACTGTAACACTGAGTCACACTGTAACACTGACTCACACGTAACACTGACTTACACGTAACACTGACTCACACTGTAACATGACTCACACTGTAACACTGACTACCGAAACACTGACTCACACTGTAACACTGACTCACACGAACACTGATTTACACTGCAACACTGACTCACACGTAACACTGACTCCTTAAACTGACTCACACGTAACACGACTTACAAACACTGACTCACCTTAACACTGACTTCATTAACACTGACTCACACTGTAACACTGACTTACACTGTAACACTGCTCACACTGTAACATGACTCACACTGTAACACTGACTTACACTGTAACACTGACTCACATTAACATGACTCCACTGTAACACTGACTCACACTGTAACACTGCTCACACTGTAACACATCCACTGTAACACTGACTTCCCTGTAACACTGACTCACACTGTAACACTGACTTACACGTAACACTGACTCACACTGTAACACTGACTTACACTGTAACACTGACTCACACTGAACACTGACTCACTGTAACACTGACTCGCATTTAACACTGCTCGCACTGTAACACTGCCCACTGTAATCGCTCGCACTGTAACACTGACTCAGACTGTAACACTGATTACACTGTAACACTGACTCACACGTAACACTGACTCACACTGTAACACTGACTTACACTGCAACCGCTCACACTGTAACAGTGACTCACACGTAAACTGACTCACACGTAACACTGACTCACACTGTAACACTGACTCACACTGTAACACTGATTACACTGTAACACGACTCACACTGTAACACTGACTTACACTGAACCTCCACACTGAAACGATTTACACTGTAACACTGACTCACACTGTAACACTGACTCACTGTAACACTGCTGCACTGTAACACTGACTCGCACTGTAACACTGACTCGCACTGTAATACTGACTTACATGAACACTGACTCAGACTGTAACACTGACTTACACTGTAACACTGACTCACATGAAATTTGACTCACATTAACACTGACTCACACTGTAACACTGCTTACACTGCAACACTGACTACACTGTAACACTGATTTACACTGAAAACCTGACTCACACGTAACACTGACTCACACTGTAACATGACTCACATTGTAACATGACTTTTTAACACCTCACACGTAACACTGACTTACACTGTAACACTGACTCACACTGTAACACTCCACTGAACACTGACTCGCACTGTAACACTGACTCACACTGCATGACTCGCACTGAAACTGACTCGCACTTAATACTGACTTAACTGAACCGCTCAGACGTAACACTGACTTACACTGAAAACTGACTCACACTGTAACACTGATTTACACTGTAACACTGACTCACATTCACTGACACACTGTAACACGACTCACATTGTAACACTGACTCCACTGTAACACTGACACACTGTAACACTGACCCCTGTAACACTGACTCACACTGAAACACACTCACACTGTAACACTGACTCACTGTAACACACCACTGAACACTGACTCCCTGTAACTGACTCGACGAAAACCTGACTTCCCTGTAACACGGGGCTCAATTGTAACACTGACTACACTGTAACACTGACTCACACTGTAACACTGACTCACACTGTAACACTGACTCACACTGTAACACTGACACACTGAAACCTGACCACTGTAACACTGACAATGAACATACACCAAAACCTACACACTGTAACACTGACTCACACTGTCACTGACTCACACTGTAACACTGACTCACACTGTAACACTGCCCACACTGTTAACACTGACTCACACTGAAACCCTGACCAACTGTAACACTGACACATTAACACTGACCACTGTAACACTGACTCACACTGTAACACTGACTCCCCCGTAACACTGACTCACACGTAACACGAACACGTAACACTGACACACGTAACACTGCCCACACTGTAACACGCCCACACTGTAACACTGACCACTGTAACACTGCCCACACTGTAAATGACCACACTGTAACTACCAACTGTAACACTGATTTACACTGAACACTGACTCACATTGTAACACTGCCCACACTGTAACACTGACCCCCTGTAACACTGACTCACACGAACACTGACCCCTGAAACACTGACACACTGTAACACTGACACACGTAACACTGACCCCCGTAACACTGACACACTTAACACTGCACACTGTAACACTGACTCACACTGTAACACTGACTACACTGTAACACTGACCCCCTGTAACCGCCACACTGTAACACTGACCCCCTGTAACACTGCTACACTGTAACATGACCCCTGTAACACTGACACACTGTAACACTGCTCCACTGTAACACTGCCCACACTGTAACACTGACACACCTTAAACCCCACCAACTTAACCTCTCCCTTTAAAAAAGCCCCAACTTAACATACACACGAAATGAACACGTAAATACTCCATTAACACTGAAATTCACATTTGTCTTGATAAAATACATTTGCATCACTTGCCACTTCCCTCACTTGTCTTTCCCGTTTTTTACCTTTTCCAAATCCATAACAAAACACAGCTCCCTTTCTCTTAAAATTATTCAGACAGTGGTACCTCTACTTACGAACAAAATTCATTCCAGCACTATTCAAGTGCCGATACCGAAGGAATTTTTTTCCATAAAAAAAATGAAAATTAGGTTAATCCATTTGACCCCAAAAATACACTTACAAATGCACCTACAAAAAAACACTTACATAATTTTCGAGTCGTCTTTTTGTCTCTTCGGGGGTTGGGGGTTTGTTTGACTTATTCACAATAAAAAGTCCTTGGTCTCTCTGTAGCATATATTTTTTCAAAAAAATACATATCTGGTGATGTTGGGAGGTGCTCGTAAGTAGAGGGACCACGTATTTGTTAAACACTTAACCCACACATACCTTTTCTTCCAATCCCAAAAAAGCCATACAGATATCTCTTGTCCCTCACTGTTTCCTTAATAATTGTATTTTACAGTTTTTCCCATATCAACAGAATTTCCTCAGTTATTTTGAACTGTGTCTATCTAAATAGTGTTTGGCACCTTTCCTGTTATCAAGCATACTCAAACTTAATCCATTATAATTCTTCGTTCGGTCACATTGCACCCATATTATTCTTCTTTTTTCGGTATTAATATTGCTTATCATAATTCACTTACTTTTAATATCATTGTTTCCTTTCAATTATGCTCATACAACCTTCCCCCCGCTTACCCACTTCCCCCACTCACCTCTAACTCCCCACTAATACTCATAAAATTTTCCCCTCAAAATTAGACACAGGGAAATCGGGTACATGGACCCCGGGTTTAAAGAAATTTAAACTGGGCCAGGAGCTATTACTTAATCTGAATCTTTTTTAAACTGAAACCTTATTTCCCCAAAAAAAATGTAAATACTTTAAATTGTCCCCAAAAAAAAAAATCACTCAAAAAAAAAAAAACATTTACGTACTTCCTTTATTAAGAGTTGCAGGCATCTGGGAAAGGGAGAGTTGCTGACAGGGGCAGGGGGTTTAAAGGTTGGAAGGGGAATCCCCTCCAAAGGACTTAAGGTAACAAGTCCCTCTCTTTACTTCCTTCTTGGGCTTTTAACGCCACAGACCACGAGAGTCAGTAGACCCCCGCCGGTAAGAACTGTCCGAGTCCTCTGTTTCTGGCGACTCTTCAAACTTTTCTGAAGTACAACATGGCTCTGGGACTGAAGTGGTTGCACAGAAAGGGTCATTTCAGCTTGCCGGATGGTATCTTTAACAAATGCCAACCATTCCACTTTTTCACATCCCTTAACCCACCACTCAAACTTCTCCTTACCAACTTTAACAAGACACATGACCATAACACTAGAAAAGAGCACCCTCGATGTTCCCCGTGTCCACTAACACTAAAAAAACTAACATAAAAAGGGCCCAAAAAAAATTCATTACCTTGATTAAAGAAACCCCGTAAATTCAAAACAATGTACCTGCTTCCCACATAAACAAACAAAACCTATCACTTTGCACATCCTCCATGTACTTCAATATATCTTATGAAAATGACACAATTATAAACAGTATTTATAAAAAAGGATTTATATTTATAACCTATTATATTAAGAAACTAGTTTAATTCAGCTTCTTTAAGTTTTAAGGATACCCAGCCTTTTAAAAATCTTTAAACAGTACTTTATTTAAATTTAATTTTAATTAGATTCAGATTAATTTTACAATACGCGGGTTCCATACCCCCTGCAAGTCCATAATACCCCATAACAACCTGATTAATCACTTAAATGTAAAAAACCCGTTATGAATAATAAATATGGAAATTTTCTATAACAAGTACACATCCGGTTGATGTTGTCGGATAACATAATTTCGGTTAAGGGTATTTTTTTGTAAAAAAAAGATTGCGGTTAACATGTTTGCCGGTTAACGCATTGACCCGGGCGTGTCCCGGGGGGACCCACGCGCGCACCCAGGGAGCGCGGGCATTGTTTAAAAAGAGCGACCACCACCCCTCCACCCACGCATTTATACCAGTATATTGTCATTATTCCACTGTTTTTAGTGCTTGCAACTGCTAAATAAGCTACCATGGGTCCAAAGAAAGCTCCTAGGGCACCCCGTGAAAAAGGGTGTAGCATTCATGGGGATGAGCATTCAGGGAGGGAGTGTAAGTTTTACAGGGAGTGGCATTTATGCGGGGGGGAAAGCAGGCATGGGGGAGGGGAAGGTGGGGAGTATAGCGGGGCCCCAAAAAATTTTGCAGGTGGGGGGAAATAGCAGGCATGCAGGGGGCAGCCAGGGGAGTGTAGAAAGGCATGCAGGGAGTGTAGCAGGCATGCAGGGATGGGAAGGCGCGGGGAGTGTAGCAGGCATGCAGGAGTGTAGGAGGGGGGGGAGGGGTGGGCTGCGGGGGAGTGTAAAGGGTTGCAAAAAAGTGTGGCAGGATGCAGGGGAGTGAGCAAAAAAAGGCAGGGGGGAAAATGGGGGAGGAGGGGCATGGGGAAAATGAATGAGGGGTGTGGCGGGCACAGGGGAGCAGGCATGCAGGGAGTGTGGCAGGCATGCGGGAAAGGAGCAGGCATGCGGGGAGGTACCATTCATGGGGGAGGGGCATTAAAAAAAAAAGGCCAGAAACCCCCAAAAAAAAACCTTGATCTGGGGTTTTAAAAGGGAAGGGGGATTATTTTTCCCAAACACTAGCATACTATACTCCATCCCTTTTCCCCCCCTCCCCTCCCCCCCACAATCAACAACTTTTCAATAAATGTAAGTGACATGTTATTGTACTATATTTAATTTTTTTAAAATTTTTTTTCAAAATTGGTAATTTTTTAATGTCAAAAATTCTAAAAAAAATTTTATTTTTCTACTTTTGGGAAAATCTTGGACGGATTAATTTTTTTTTCCATTATTTCTTATGGGGAAAATTGATTCGGTTAACGATTGTTTCGGTTTAAAAATATGCCATCTCTTAAAGGTTTAAAATCGAACCGGGAAGACCGTACATTATAATGACCACATAAACTGTAATTGAATGCAACTAATTGTTTTAAATTGTTATTTTCCCCCCCAATTAATTGCATTGCTACAATTAATAGATTATTATATCCAAATTTTCAACTTAGATACACAATTTATACTTATTTTATAAATTATCAACCATAATTTTTTACCATGTAGTCTACTATTACTTAATCTTAAGAATACCCACAATGCACAGCATATTAGGGGCTTTTTGGGATGTACACCTCATTTATACAGTGGGGCCCCCGAGTTTCGTAAGGTTCTTACTTCGTAAACATCGTGTTTCGTAAGCTTTTTACGCCTACAGAACCCTAAAAACCCCTCGTGTTTCG
>WNWK01048192.1:0-13646 GCA_009830355.1 Cherax destructor
AGACAGGGATGGGGATGTCAGCATATTTTTTTTTAACATTTATAGATGACTTAAAAAAAGTGAATGCTAATGTTGGGAAGTGTGGGATTAAAGGATAACAAATTTAATAAAAAATGGGAGCTGTGACAATTGCTCTTTGCAGATGACTTGGGTTTTAGGTTTGACATCGTACTATATGCAAGTGTAAGTAAGGGGAAAAGGGTCAGGACTCTGGTTAGCCAGACTTGAGTTCTGGGGGTGGAATGTACAGTGCCTGCTCTGAAGAACGGTGAGGATTTGCAGTTAAGGGGTCATCTAAATTGTGATGTCCCCACCTTCTGGCTAAATAGCTGATGAATGAGTGTTGATGTATGTTTAATTTTTTTTTTTTTTTGGGTTTTCCCTACCTTGGTGGGAGATGGCATTTTAAAAAATCTATTGGATGTGAATTACTGTACAGCTGTTTGATTTGATACAAGTTAATAGCTGTTTCATTTATAATATGACATAATCCTCCTTGAGTGCTTTGTTTACCAGCCCCTGCTAATCCCTCCCTTTTATTCCATGGAATAAAATGAAAAAAATTCAACTTTCTTTTTACTTATGTAGGATTAAGTAATTAAGTAATTTCTTTTTAAAAAATTATGAAAATTTTTTATGCATTTTCAACAGGCATATGATGAAGTAGCAAATTATAATGAAGAGGATGGTTTTCCTGGAAGGGGGTCACAAATGCTAGCAAGAGAAAAAACAAGAACACCCCCCCCCTATGCCGGGTCAGTACAAATCTGCTTGATATTGGATTCTTTATTCTTATTCTCTTGATGTTAAAACCTTTTCCATACATATTCGAATCAGTTATCTAATTTATATAATGGAAATGTAAGCTAGAAGTTTTTGGGTTCTTTGGGAACTTTTTAAAGCCAAGTGAAAAAGGGATATGGTAAAAGGGGCAAAATAAGTTCAAAGCAGTGAAAGTGTGGAAGAATACCCAAATTTGTGGCTGGAACAGTTCACAACTAATCCCAATTTGGAGAAAAAAATTTAGACAATGTCTGTTCATCCTGGACTATTATCAAATTATCAACTATAACAATTTTGGTTATGGTTGGACTTTAACTTTTAAATTTTCCCTCTGCAAATTTGGGGTTGGACTTTATGGTGAACTTCAAAAAATGTTCCACGACATTTTTGCAGCACCCTCTGTATTTGAGTTGTTTTAGTCTAGTCAGCTTCATAATAATTTTTGTTTTAGAAAAAAGGTCTTTTAAGTCCTTTCTCTGGTTGTTGGACTATCTTGGGGATGGTCTTGCCCAATTGACTGTGTCTAATTTGCTCTTTTTCTGTTTTTTTTCCAGGTTATTCCATTTACACACAATCTTAATCTTCTTCCCTATCTTCCTTTATTCTCTTCTCTTCCAATCTCTTCTCTTTTCTCCTATTACTTTTCAAATGCAGAAAATCCTCACCCCCTGAATCTTACCCTGTCCCATGGTCTCACTATCATCTTAGTCTGGTTATGTCCTTCCTCCCATGAAAATGGTCTTCATGACTGTTACTACTCTTTTGGACTGTTATTCCCCCATAGTTTCCTTTATTTTTTCCTAACACCCCAAACCGTCCCCTACTGAAAAAAAGAAATGCTTTCCTGTCACTGCCCATCGCTGTCTGCCAGGGTGTGCGGATAACAGCTCGGATCCCCCTCTAAATTAATATCCCCCCCCTCCTTCATATGCATGCACTGTACTTCCCACCTCCATGACTCGCCCAGATAAAGGTTTCCCTAATTTTTAAATCCTCACGTTTATACATCTTTAAATTTCCCCTGTTTTGCTCCATCCTCTAAATGTCCAAACCACCTCAGTAACCTCTTCTCAGACTTTTTATAATTCTAATCCCCAAATACAGTTACAAATTCTCTGCATTCTTCCCCCCACATTCCCCTCAGAAACAATATTTTTTTGCCTCCAGCCTCCCCCAAATTTAAAAACCCATTTCCACCCATTAAAGTGTTTCCCTTTCTCTGATACATTCCCTTTTTGCCCCCTGGATAACATTGAATTTTTTAAAAATTTAGAAATTAACCCTTTCATTTTGGGGAAATTAGGGTTGAGACCAGTGTCGGTCCGTAAACACTTGAAAAATTCTACTCCCAAATCTGGTGGAAGAAAGCTGGTGGTCATATGAAAAAACTTTCTGTGGAAAAAGGTGATTAAAAAAAAAACTCCAAAATTTTTTGGGTTTTTTCATAAATGAGAAAAAAAAAAATAAACCATAAATAAAAAAAATCATGCCAAGTCTTTTTAAACCAAAAACACGGAGGTTTTTTTCTCAGACTCTTTGCGGGTTTTTTTATTCTCCCAACTAACAAACTTCTTTCTTTTTATCTCCCCAAAAAAAATGGCATATTTTTTGGGCCTTTAACTAAACCCTTAACGGGACCTCCCTAAAAGGGTCTCAACCTGAAAGGGTTAATGGGAGAAAAGTTATTACCCCCTTGTCCGGCATTTTTTCCCCTTTTTATATCATGTTTGAAGAAAGGTTACCATTAGTCTTCCCCGTTTCCTCTGATCTTTGGTTTTCCCCAAATGTGGTTAGTCCATTTTCGTTTCTAAAACTGGGATCCTTGATTCTTCCCCTTAAAAATTTTAATAAATCTGCTCTAGGACCACATTGATTTTTTTCCTGTGTCTCTGGGGTCATCTGTTTTATGGGGGGGTAAATGTCCTCTAACATATTGAAACCCATTTAAGTTCAAAATATGCTTTGGCATTTTTGTCCCTACTAATTTACTATTTTCCCACCTAATTGAATCCCCAGCATCTAAAAAACTTTCCCGGCAAAAAAAAAGATTTTTTGAAACCTGGATTTGCCACTTTATTTGGGGTCTTGGAAAAAAAAATTAGAAATTCAGTTTTTAGAAAAAATTAAAAAAGGGAAAAATCTGTGATCTCCAAAAGCTGGGGCCAAAACGGTTTTTCCCCCTCCCGCCCCAAAAACAATTGACTGGTTTTTGCCCCTTGGGGTTGGGGTTTCTTTGTTTTTTTAAATAATCAATTCAAAACTTCTGGCCTTTTAAATCCCCCGGGGGTCATCTGATTTTTTTTATTCCCATGAAAATTCCATTCCAAAAAAGCCAAATTTTATAAATTTTTAAGTGTAAATTCAAATTTTAAAAAAAAGTGGAAAAAAAAATTTTTTTTTCAAAACTGTTTAAAATTTCCCCTTTTGGGGTCTTTGAAATAATTTTTCATTTCTTTAAAATTGTTAGCTGAATAAATTTTGGGTGATTTTTGGGGAAAGTTTTTAATTGAGTTCTATTTATTTTTAATTTTATGTATTTGTATTTTTCTTTTCATTTTCAAGAAAAGACTTTCTGTGCTTTTCTTTTCATTTAGAACTCTTTTTTTAATGATAATATTTTGTACCATTTTTGGTTTTTTTAGCTTGCCCTTATTTTTTAATGTTATGTACTCTGCAACCCCATCTCAGGGGGTTTTGGTTTTTATTTTGAGTGTTTTTCCCCCTGACATTGTTTCCTGTGGGGTTTTTTCCTTGCATTGAAGTGGCCCTTTTCTTAAACTGGGTGGCCCCCCGTTTGAAGACTCCTACTTTTTAGCTCTTTTGTTTAAAGTCTTTCAGCTCCATGATTTTACCTATGGTTCTAGCTGTCTGTTCATTTATTGATTTTCATCCAAGATTCATCGGGATGCAACAATTTTTTTTTCTTATTTTGTCTAATCTTTTTGGTTACTCCCTTACATTACGCAGTCTGTCATATCTTTTCTCTATTCTCTCCCCAGAATGGCAGAGGGTTTGGGCTGGTTTCTTTTTCTCTGAACCTTTTCTGTGTTTTAGGGACCAGCTCAAATTTCCAGAGGACTGCTCCTTTACCACCTGGTAATCTACGCTCTCCTCCCGGGTAAGGTTAGGGATGCCCCCCTGGGTTTCCCCGTAAATTTTTTCTGGGACGGCTCATTACTCCTTCTCAACCTTTCAATATAGCAATCTTTTTTAAAATTTCCCAATAAATCTTTAGCCTCTTTCTACAAAATTGGGGAAAGAATTTGTCCCGAGATTTTCTTAGGTATTATGCTTACAGTATCTGGATTTCTTGTTCTACAGCCAACCTTCTCTCTTTCTCCTTTTTTTAGATATTTTAGTGCTAGCATTTTCTCTCGTCTCCTCTTTCCCTCGTTTTAGAGTTAACATTCCCCGTGCATTCAAAATTTCATTTTCATCTCTTCTCCTTTTTCATTTCTTTTTTTTTTCTCTCTCATCTGTCCCTCTTCTCTCCATTTTTTTCTTCAAGATCAAGCTCATTTTTTCCCTATACTGTATTCTCATCCATTATTTCCTTTGTAGTCGTTTAGTCCCACACCTTGTGCTCTTTCCATTTTTGGAAGATTTATTGAGCTTGAAATCACTAATTAAATGTCAATTCATCTCGTCCTCCTAACTACGTATCTTTACATTGCAAACTTACCATTTTATAGGCCTTGAAAATTTTCAATTAATACAAATTATGGACATTCATCATGTCAGTAAATGTTTTTTATAGCATCCAAAACTATAAATGAGAATTAAAAACTTTCATTGATTCTTTAAATTCTCAAACTTTGGGAAGGTTTACTGTTCTTGCCAAACTATTCAAACTTTGTCCTGTCTTTTGCAAATTAATCATGTACCTTTCATGCTGGGAAATTCTTTTCCCAGGTCTGTTTTTCTTGCTCCTATTCTGCTTTTTTATTTTTTAACACCCGGGTGTTCCCACTGAGGTGGGTGACAAAAAAAATTTTTTTTAGGTTTTTTTCAGCTTGTTTATCTTTTATACCCAGTATTTGGGATCCCGCCATGTTGCTTCCCCGTTATCCCGGGAAAAGAGTTAATATTTGGTTTTTTTTAAACAAGGACAATAGGCACATTTTTTTACAGGCTTCCAGTGATGGTCTGTCGATAATAACCAATTAAAATTTTTAAATTTGGAATAAAAATAATGAATGACAGTCATGTCACATGGCTTAGTTTAAGGGGCAAATTTTCTAGTAGAAACGACCATCATAAAGTTAAGAAAATATTAAAAAAAACAACAGATATTGGGGTTATTTATAACTGATTAAAAATGAATATTTAATGGCTAATGAATATAGTAGAAATCCCCTAAATACTCTCCAGAAAAAATTTTTTAATTAAACCTGATTTAAAGTGCATAAAATTTCTGTTCGAACTTGCAGTAAAGTTTAAAAAAATTGCGAAATGCACAAAGGCTGGTACTTGATCCACAATTACACATATTACACATTTCAAAACTTTAAACGCTTCTAGAAAATGTCTAGATTATTAAACAGCCCCTAGAAAAGTTCTAGGTTATTACCTTACTGACAGTACCAAGTTGCCATTTCTGAATAGGCTCTGTTTTAAAACGGCACAAAGCAAGCATTTAGCACTAAAATTAAATGTTGGAAAAGACATTAAAAAGGGAAACCTTTATAAAGCTAAATGCTTTCCTTGGTGTCCTTAAAGTAAAGGAAGAGGGATTTTTTTTGTCAGTAAAGGGGTTTTTGATTGGGAACCTGAGCTACCTTTTCCCTTTGATCAAACCTTATTACCTAAAACCCCTGGGTGCTGTATGACCCTCTATGGATTTAACACTCCTCTGGCAAGACAGTGATGGTGTGGTGATAAAAATGTTCCTTCTTTTTTGGGGCACTCTGTCTTGGTGGGGGAACGGCCAATGTGTTAAAAAAAAAAAAGAAAATACTGCATAACAACATCAAGACAAGGAATCTATCATTTATGAATTTTCTCACGTCTGCTCATCTGGTCATGTGAAAAATCCAATTTTTTGGGGTTCTCCTGGGGGGCAAAAAGTGGGGTAGAACTGTGCAAATGGCTATACTTTTTCGTCTTCATTAGTCAAAGAAACCCTTAATAGTGCTGATATTCTTTGGCCAAAATTGTTTGGTGACTTTGGAAAAAACACAGCTCTGTTTTCCCTGTTATATGGATATGGTTTGGACTTGACTAATAGACTGAAATTGTGTTGACGAAAAAAACACAGAGCAAGCTTTTATTGTGATAGTGTTTTGACCTTTATACGTATAGCTCCATCAACTCAATCAACTTGAAAAGGGTTCTGTAAGCAAAATTTCACAAAAACAACAACAACAATGTTACTGCACTGGTCTTTTTTTCCCAATCTATCAGTAGTATGCCTTTGTATCTTGACTTAAATTAGTGTAAATTGTTGTGACTACAGGGGAAACCCCCCGACTAACGAACGCTCCATATAGCGAACAAATCGTGTAACGAACGTTTTTTTCGAAAAATTTTTTTCTCGTAGCGAACATTTACTCGTGTGGAACCGTCCCAGCCCTGTCCACTGCCCAGCTCAAAGTGCTGGGGGGCGGCCCGGGGCGCCAGTAAAGTGTTGTTTACACTTGAGTATTCCCCGGGTGCTCTTTCAAACATTCACAATGTTTTTTGTTGTGTTTATTGGTGGTTCAGTGATTGTCACTGTGAAATAAGTCACCATGGGCCCAAAAAGTTTCCCTAGTGGCACCACTGTGGAAAAGAGAGAGAGGGACCATCATCGAACTGAAGAAAGAAATTGTTGAAAAATATGAGAGTGGCGTCGTGAGTGAGCTTGCCAGGATGTACAACAAAAACAAATCTAGTATCGGCACTACCCTGGCAAAGAGAAATGAAAATAAAAGGAAGCTAATGTTGAAAAAAGGGTTGATATGTTGAAAAATAGACCAAAAAAGTGGATGAGGTTGAGAGATTTTTGATGGTGTGGATAAACAATAAACAGTTAGCAGGTGATAGTATTTCCAAAAGCGATAATTTGTGAAAAAGCAAGGAAGTTGCAGAATCTTGTAAAAGACAATGCCTGGAACCAGTGGTGGGGGAGAGTGATTTTAAAGCCAGCAGAGGCGGGTTTGAGGGGTTTAAGAAATGTAGTGGCATACACAGTGTTGTGAGACATGGTGGGGCACCCAAAAGCTCAGACAAACGTGCAGCAAAAAAGTTTGTGAGTGAATTTAAGGGGTTTTGGGGGCTAAAAGAATTCCCCCAAAAAGGGTTTTAATTGTGATGAAACAGGCCTGTTTTGGAAGAAAATGCCCAACAGGACCTTCATTACTCAGGGGGAAAAAAGCCCCTTGGGGGGCCAAACCCTATGAAAGACAGGCTAACTCTTATGATGTTTTTGCCAATGCCAGTGGTGTTTTTTAAAAAAAAGGGTTTTTTCTGGTGTATCACGCGGGAAAACCCCAAAGAGCCTTCAAGAAACACAATGTTAACAGGAATTTTTGTGTGTGCATTGGAAGGCTTAACATTAATGCATGGGTCACTAAGGATTTTTTCATGGAATGGTTGACTGGAGTTTTTTGGCCCTAGTGTGAAGAAATACCTCCTGGAAAAAATTCCACCCCAAGTGCCCCCTGGTCTGGACAATCTCCTGCTCATCCTCACAATTTGGGAAAAGAGTTGTTGTCTGACAACTTCAATTTCATCAAAAATTGAAGTTCTTGCCCCCCTAACCCCCCCCTCTCACCCAGCCCATGGACCAAAGTCATTCAAACTTAAAGAAACTGTACCCCAAAAAGCAGTGTTTTAAAAAGGGCTTTCAAATGACCCCCCGGACACGGGAAGTTGCCCCTAAGAGAGTTCTGGAAAGATACTTAATATTTGCATTGCATGGGCCCCTTATAGGTAAGGCTTGGGGGGGTAATTTCCGGGATTTTAAATTTGTTTGGAGAAATGTGGCTGGATTGTTTAAAAAGAAGGATTTTTTAAAGGTTTGGGGGCTGACCCTGACCCTGACGACCCTGTGCCTGTTGTGGAAGATATTGTGGCATTGGGGAATAGCCTGGGGTTGGAGGTGAGTGGTGAGGATGTGGAAGAGTTGGTGGGGGGAGTGACTAACAACTGAAGGCTGAAAGGGCTGGAACTGGAACAGCTTCAGACCAGAGCTGGGGTTATTGCTTAAAAGGAGGAGGGAGAGAGAGGGAGGTGCCTTCTTCTTTAGTGTTTAAAGGGAAATTTTGTTCCAAGGGGAAACGATGTACAAAGTTTTGTTAAAAAAACCACCCTGAGCAAGCTGAAATGAGCCATCTGTGAAACCACTTCAGTGCCAGAACCATGTTTCACTTCAGGAAAATATTAAACAGGTGCCAGAAACAGGGACTCTGGACAGTTTTTCACAGGCAGGGATCCCGTGACTCTCAAGCTGGTCCTAATTGGGATTAAAAAAAAAAAAAGAAGGGAAGTAACCCCAGATAAGGACTTGTTACCTGAAGTCTTAATGGAGGGGGTTCCCCTTTCCCAAAAATAAGCACTCCCTCCTCTTCCCTATCTTCCAGATGAGCAAAATCTCCCTTTAATAAAAAGGGAAGTAAATGTTATTTTAAATGTTTAATTATAAATTTAATCTTTACAAAATTAATTTTTTTTGAATATTTTTTGGGTGTCTGGAACAAAATTAATTGTATTTACATTTTTTTCTTATGGGAAATAAGGTTTTTGGGCTGAAATTTTCGTGTTAAGAACTAGCCCTGGAGGGAGTTAAAATTCGTTAGTCGGGGGACCCCTGTACAGTGGAACCCGGTTGAAAAATTCATTGCAAAACCTGCTCAAGTGCCATTCGGGCAATTTACTTCCTTAAAAAAATGTCATTTTTGGTTAGTCTATTTCAGACCCCCAAAAATACACTTCCAAAACCCTTTAAAAATTATCTTACATAATTGCCCATTTCCCGGGTGTTCGTTAACCGGGGTTCCACTGTATATCTCTTGACAGCAAAATGGGTCATGACACCAACAAATTGGTATTGATAATAGCAAATTGTTAAGATGGCTGAAGAATGACATTAAGTGATTAAGGTAGTATCTTTATTTTAAAAATGCAGTAACGAAATGATTCTAATGTTTTGTAAATTATACAGCTCCCAAAACTTGTATGTTAATGTAGCAATACTGTTAGTAAAATAAGGGTCCTTTGTTTTCCTCTCACATAGAAAAGTTATTGATTTCCCAAAAAGGTTTTTAAAAATTTTTTTTTTAAAGCCAGCCATCTTCTACCAAGCCGGGCAACTCGTTAAAAAAAAAAACACCACACCCATCAGTCATTCAATGGGTGTCTTGCCAGAGGTGTGCCAAAATTGTAGCTCAGATGACATTTCAAACTGCAACATCTTCACATCTTTGGTCAGGCACTTTTTTCCCCTTCCAGGACTCCCAAAATTTTTCCCATGCTGTAGTGCGTTTAGTAAAAAAAAAAAAATTTTGTATTTCTTTACAAAAAAATTATTGTAATCAAACCTTTTTAGATTTTTTATTTATTTCAACCAAATATTTGTAAACGCTCATTAAATTTGTTTCATTGTTGCATTGTTTTCATGTTTCCTCTTATTTAATTTGCGCAGTGTAAAAAAAACTGTGTTATTGAATTTTCTCTTGTTTGAAATCATGGTTGAAATATTCAAGATCAAAATTTTTTTAATTCTTGACACAGGCTTTAATTTCTCAAAAAAGCAAGGTCTTGGGAAGAATCCCCGCTCTGGAGACGACACTAGGGATTTGGGCCCATAGGCGTGAAATAAAAAATCACTTGTAGGACGTAAAGGGGTCAGGCGAAAGGAGACCAATCTGCCCTGCGCGGCCAATACTGGTGGATCACTTGGGTCCTTTCATGACCCCTCGGAAACAAAACAGCCCAAAAAAAGTTGCTGGCCCCAATCAGGGTGTGGCATCACGCCAGGGAGGGTGAGTAGAAAAAAACTGTATTGTCTAATAAATTTAAAAATGTTTTTTGGATTAATTAACTGTAGATAAGGGGCGGGGTAGGCTTTTTGGTATATGTATAAGGGAAAATGATGTAATAGGAAGAGTGGTAGGGTCATGATGTGATAAATAGAGGTTTGTTTGAAAATTAATAATTTAGGGCCCCGATGGAGGATTTATATGGCTTACTACTGGGGAATAAAGAAAATTTCCTCTTAATTTAAAGTTAAAAACCAGTAGCATCTTACTTAACCCAAAAAAGGGGTAGTTCAGTACATAATTTGTTTACCCTTTCAACAATGGTGAGGCAACTGTTGTGGGATGCACAAGGAAATTCCTATATGGTATACACTAATTTGACTTTTGTATGCTACTAGGGGTTTTTAAAAATCGTTAAGTGAGGGAGGCTGTATTCTTAATCTAATTTTGAAGTTAATAATGAAATGTTTCATACTTGAATGCATGATAGATTAATTTTCATCAGTCTTAATTAATTTTTATTACAGTATAATTCTTTTGAGTGATTTTTTAGTACTGTTTTTCTCAAGGTTTGGGCTAATAAATACAACTACAGGTGGTTCATGTGGGAAAATTATCACGTGGTTCTTTTTAGACTGTAAAAGAAAGGTTGGGAAATCCTGGGATTCTCAGGCAAAACACAAACCAACGGGAAAGGGGGTTCCTTACAGGTAAAAATTTTTTGTACATTCTTTTTGATTTTTACAGGGTGAAAAAAGTTTTACAATGAACTATTAATTTCAATATCTGTTTAGTAATAATTATTGTCTCATAATGGTTTGAAATTTAAAATATAAATGGTTGTGCAGTTTATAATTTTCCAAGGGAAAATTTGTACTATAATTTGAATTTTGAACTAATTTGCTACAATTTTTGGAGTGGTAATGAAAGTTGCCCGGAGATAGCTAGAACACTTAAATTTCTTTTTTATGTTTGCCTTTTTTTTTTTCCCCAATCATTTCCCTAGCCCAAATGTTTTGGGGGTTAATGGTTTTTTTGCTGAAATTGCATAATAATAATTATGGTGAAATTTGGTTACTCTTGCTGTCAGGTTGTTTGTAAAAAAATCATGTAATTATACAGTGGTACCTCGGTTACGATATTTTCGTTTGAGAATGCTTTTAAATGCCCTTACCCAAAAAATTTATCCCCATAAGGAATAATGTAAAATGATAGTCCTTTTAACCCC
The DNA here is from genome assembly GCA_009830355.1 of Cherax destructor. Lineage (NCBI taxonomy): Eukaryota > Metazoa > Arthropoda > Malacostraca > Decapoda > Parastacidae > Cherax > Cherax destructor. The sequence continues at coordinate 10,972 of WNWK01048192.1, forward strand.
CCAAAAAAATATTTCAAAAACATTTAAAAAAATAAACTTACATAAAAGGCGATTTTGGGGGCCATTAACTCAGGGACCACTGTATTTTTTGTTGGTCTCGCTACTGTATTGTACATATCTTTCCAGATTTTAAAAGGGTTTATCTCTACTCGGTGTATATTTTTTTTGCCTTTTTTTCTTTGAGCTGCTGTCTTCTTTATTCTACTATATTTTTTTCCTTTGTATTATCAAACAAATAAAATTTGCATAGATATAAAGCATTTTAAAGAAATATCCTGATTAACTTATTTTTCCCAAAATTTGGGCTTTTAGTTTTGTTTTCCTGCCTGGATCTGAGTCAATTTCTATGTATAGTGTATCTGTACTTCCCCTTGTCATTTACTCCTTTACTTCTTGAAAAATTAATGAACAGATTCAGAAATCATTGAAGATATCAGGTTTGTATCCAGTATTTTACCCCCGATCTGGATTACCCGCCTGTCTCCAATCTTTGGCACTGTGAAATAAATCATTGGCCTAATTATCTCAAGACTGTGGGTTAGAAACTCAATCACTCAATTGAATTTTCTTAATTTTTTAAAAATATCATCTCCCATCAAGGGATCGAAGTATTATATTTTTGTTAACCTTTTCAGGGTCTGTACTGTTGTTCTATGGGTTTAACCCTTTCGGGGTTTTTGGGGTCTAGTACGTCTTACGCACTGGGGTTATTGCGTACTAGTAGCCCCAAATTCCCACGCCCTCAAATCAAGCAGAAACAGGCTGTTAGGCCTAGATGTATAGAATGGGTCTGTCGGTCAGTGTGCGCAGTATAAAAAAAATTCCCACACAGTGCATAATAGGAAAAAAAAAAATATGCCGTGTTTTGGTTTAAAACAGCGACTTTCATCTTTTTTGTATGGTATTTATGCTTGTATTCTTTTTAAAAACTCGTATCTCTACACTCGCCACATAAATGCACCCTACTTGCCTGGTATAAACTTTATAATGCAACTCTCCCATCGTCTAAAATTTTACAGTGTTTCCACTTCTTGCTCTCCCTTACCCTCCCCCCCCCAACCAACCCCCACCTATCCTCCCTTACCCCCCGGACCCCATCCATCCTCCCCTTTACCTATCCTCCACCCGTGACCCAAATATCCCCCCATTTTTTAGCACTGGGAGCGCTAAAGCCTCGAGGGTCACATAGCGAATGGAGGCTGGGTCCCAAATTTCCCTTTGGGTTGGATCCTTCACCATCTTTGTCTCATTTTTTTAGAATAGATGAAAAATTTAAAAAATGGAGATCATTTTGACTGGTTTCACGATGACAATCTCTTGAAAAAGAGCGCAAAAAGCGAAAATGTTGATTTTGGCCCATGTTCAGGAGTAAAAAAATCACTCCATCGTCAAAAACCCTCAACTGGAGAGTCTAATATTCTTGCACAAGTGCGCTGATATTATTTATACCATTTTTTCAGTGATGCAGTTGTATACATAACAGTAAAAATGTTATGTTAGTGCCAGGAATGTCTGTTTTTATTATGGACCTTTTTTGAAATTGGCATCTTTAAAATTTTGGGGAAATTGGCCAAATTGCCATTTTCTACTCTTTTTTGGTATTAAAAATTGGTAAATGGCGGTTTCTTGTATAATCGATAAAAAATGGAGTTCTAGCGAAATAGCTAAATTTTAGTAGACTGAAACATTGGAATTGGAAAAAGGGCTCAAATTGGGCGAAATGCCGTGCGTAAATGTCATGGCTACCGCTAAGGGGGCATAATTCCGTTGTTTTTGTCAAATTTCTAATTTTTGTGGGAGTCGGAAAAGATTCTCTATCATTCCATAAGAAAAAATAATTTTTTTTTTTTAAAATTTGTGGACCCGAGAACAGCCAAAAGAGACCCCTTGGACCCCCGGGTTAAAGCCAGGGTCGTGCCATATCTCGTGATGAGCTCAGCTCATTAAAAAGCTGAGTGGGTAAATTAGATATGAGAGAATGGGTCTATGTGGTTAAGTGCCCCTATAAAAAAATATCCTGCAGCATGCAGTGTAATGAAAAAACTGCAACTGTGTTTTTTGGGGTAAAACAATAATTTGCAGTGTATTTTCATATGGGTTTTTTTGGTTGTATTCACGGTTTCTTTGTCTCATTTAAAAGAATTGAAGATATATTACAGGAATAGAATAATTTTTATTGATTTTAGAACTGAAAATGCTTGAAATTAAGCTCAAAGTATGGAAATGTTTGATTTTGCTGATGTTCAGAGTAAACAAATCACATCATCGTCGTACATGTCATCTGGTGGGTCTGATATGTTTTCCCAAATGCGCTGATATTATTTATTCAGTTTTTACAATATTGCATAACAGTAAATCTTCTATTTTCTGGGGAGAATAAAAATTGTGAATAAAATATCAAAATGGAATTCATTTTAAAGCATGGAAAGTAAATATAAACAGAAGAAATGTTATTTTAGTGCCAGGGTCCTGCATTGTTAATTCTGGACCCCATTTTGAAATTTGTGTAAAATTGGCGAAATTCCCAAATTTTTGATCACTATTGGGGATGAAATAGCTGATTGGGTGGTTTCTTGTGCTCAGTCGATAAAATAGAATGCATACTAGCGAAACAGCTAAAATTTGGTTGACTGGAACAATGTAATTGGCCTAAAATAGGAGTCAAATTGGGCAAA